>PVIJ01001956.1:0-150548 GCA_004024925.1 Scalopus aquaticus
TAAAAAAAAAAAAAAAAAAAAAAAAGATTATAAAATAGTGACACTTTTACCTAAACCATTATTTTTGCCTCTTTGTTGTTTTTACAAGTGCATAGCTTTTGTTATAATAATGCCCATCAAAGAATATGTGAAAGCTGTAAGAAATAAAAATACATTGCTCAGAATTCAGCCACAACATAATGCCTATTAATGCTTTCATTCTTTTTTATCCTTCAATCTTTCTAATTGCTGTTGACATAATTGAAAACAATTCTGTATGAGCCTGTTTGTATAATGCCCTTTTCACTTAATGCCTTGATTATAGAATAATTATCAACTCTTCAGAACCACGATTTCATTTCGTCAAGAGACAAAACATACTTTCTCTGTCCTCTATCAGTAAGTATTTAGTTTGCTTCCAGCTTTTGAAATTTTTATTTTATTTTTTCATTCATAAATATTCATTTATACTTCAATGTTTCAGTGGGATAAGTAACATCACAATGAAGATCTTTGGTCAAAGTCTTTGTCTACATCATTTTATGATCTATTCTAAGGACAAATTCTCAGAAATTAAATAACTAGGACGAAGAATAAGAGAAATATGCAGGTTCATTTTAATACTTTATATATTTGTCTATTGAAATCATTCTCTTTTTTGGTGTGAGGTAGGGATCTAATTTTTGCCTTCCAGAGATTGAAAAAAAAGGAAGTTTCTTCAGGTGCCCCTTCATTGCCCCCCACCCCCTTAACCCCCAGCTTCTTTGAACTCCCTTGTAGAACAGGAGACAACATCACAAGCTGTGATGCTCTTTGCCCTAATTATAAGAAAGTGTTTTTCCTTGTTCTGTGAGTAACTGACTTTCTCTTAAGTGTCCTACTTTCTGATGAGTAACTGAAAATGTGCTTCTCCGCCTGAACTTTGTCAGAAACACTTGTGCCAAATAAGCTAAGAGGCTCATGAAATGCTCAAAAGTAATATTTTGACAAGAGAGACACTAAACACAACAGGGAATGAAGTTAATATGATTAAAGTACTTAGCACTGTGCCTGGCACTGTTAAATGCTCAATAAGTAGTATTTATTCACTCAACAGATATTCATTAACTCCCTACCAGAAGCCAGTCCATGCACCGAGACAGACACAGCTATCACCCTCCCCAAGCAGTCCTGTCTAGTGGAAAAGATCACATGATTACACAATGAGTGGTTAATCATGTTAATCACGTGTTAAGGTACAAGGGGCCCAGGAATGTCCTGCACAGCAAGAGGTAACAGTCTGATGTGACATCAGGGAATTCTGAAAAGTGAAATGTATTTTTATTTCTTATAGCTTTCACATATTCTTTGATGGGCATTATTATAACAGTCTATTTAATGAATGGAGATTTGAGGCAACTGGCCGATGCTATAAAGACAGCCAGGGCCTCCCTGGTGGCGCAGCGAGTTAAGCACAGCACTATGAAGCTATCAGCAGCCACTGCAGCATGAGTTCAATCCCTGGCCAGGGAACTTCCCACTTGGCGCAGCAGACCTCTCCTGCCTCGCCCACTGCTCCCCTCAGCAGTGTATTTCAGTCAATTTGGCTGTTCTGCCCCCTACTCTGTCTCTGGTGAATCCTCTCACCACCCACACATCTGGCCTACACCCCAGTTCTTGTGTGTATAAATAAATAAAATAAAATAAAAAAATTTTAAAAGGCAGAAAAGATTCCCAGTACTCTTCTAATACCTCTGGAATAAGGACCTGTCCCCAGGGTCCAGCTGACCTTGGGGTCAGTGAAACACCCCTGGCCAGTGCATAAAGTAAAGGCAAAGAACATGGCGATTCCACATAAACAAGCCCAGAGGAGACCAGAGGCTGGAAAGGCGGGGACAAAGACTTAGGGGTGAGCACATGTTGAGGACATGTGCAAAAGGGGATCACATATTTCAGGAGCTAGGAAAGGAAATGGAGGTAAGGAAGATGTTGATTATCCTGGCAAGGAGGAGGCAGGAATGGGTAGTGCTGGTAAGCTAACAGAGGGGAGATGGGAAGGACTTAAAGATGATGGGAATGAGGACAGGTGATGATAGTCAGGAGGACTTTAATGTGATGGGAATTGGGAAGGTGGTGACAGTCAAGGTGAGAGAGGAAAGGGAAATGGAATCAGCCAGTGCCAGAGTTAGAGTAGAAACAGCTGGTAAAGAAAACAGGGTTGGATCAGAGATCAACTGCCTTGGGCTTGGGGCTGAGGCCAGCATGTTGGCAATGCTGGAGTAACCGGGTCAAATGATAGCATAGTTAAGAAAGGGGCAGTGATTGTGAGGCAGAGATGATGCTGAGGGTGACAACTGAATGACAAGGTCAGACATGAGTGATGACCATGAAGGTGACACAGAGGTGACAGGAAGTATGGGAGGTGATGAAAGCTGTACTGGTGGCAAATTAGAAACACCCACCCCACCTGCTCCCCTAGGCCTATTTCAACATCAGACTCTTTCCTAGGCTGCAGGTCCGTGACTCAGTACCATCCACCAGCCAGGCCCCAGATAAGATCTTCAAGCACAGCTACAGCCAGGGGGCTGGCTGCATGCCCATCGAGAGAACCTTAGTTCATCTTTGCCTCCCCCTTCTTCATCCACAAGCACTCTAATCTGAGGTCCACCAAGAACTCCTAAACCTCCCTCTGCTTGCAGAATACAGCCTGCCTAGCTAGGACTGCGTATTCCAGCAGGCTTCTTCCATAGCTGTTCCAAGTGGAAATTTCTGGGCCTTCTAATGCTTTGTGATAACCATCCCTGGGAGGAGAGAGTTAAGGAGGTGGGTCCCAAGGGGGGTGCTCTGAGTAATTCCATTCATTCATGCCACAAATATTTATTGAGCCCTTTGCAACAAACTAGGCACCAGGTTTAACAACCAAGCCTATATCTCCCTGCCTCCATGAAGCTCCATCTGGGCACAGATGAGAAAATGGCAATCAGCATCAGAAGAGAGTACTTCTAATGGGAGGAAAATTGCTTTTTAAAACCTGAGGAGAGGGTCTCCCTGGTGGCTCAAGGGGTTAAGTCTCAGCACTATGAAGCTATCTGCAGCCACTGCAGCATGAGTTCCATCCCCAACCAGGGAGATTCCCACATGGTGCAGTGGGCCTCTCCTGCTTCGCCCTCTGCTCCCCTCAGCAGTGTACTTCAGTCGACCTGCCTGTTCTGCTCCTGGCTCTGGCTCTGATGAATCCTCTCACCACCCCCCAACACCTCTGGCCTACACTCCAGTTCTTGTATGCATAAATAAATAAATCTTTAAAAAATAAAATAAAACCTGAGGAGAATAAATTCCATTGGAGGAAATCTCAGGAGCTATGCTAGGGAGCATTTTTCTCAGCTGAATAAAAAAATAATAATAAATTACAGTAGAGAACACAATCAGAAGGGAGAAAGTGAGGAATGGAGATGAAAAGGAAAAGAAAAACTGTGATGTGGCCAGAGTCAAGAGTGCTAAGTAGGGGGCCTCCCTGATGGCACAACAGGTTAAGTCTCAGCACTATGAAGGTATCTACAGCCACTGCAGCAGGAGTTCGATCCCCGGCCAGGGAGATTCCCACATGCTGCAGCAGATCTCTCCTGTCTCACCCACTGCTCCCCTCAGCAGTGTATTTCAGTCAATTTGCCTGTTCTTCTCCCCACTCTGTCTCTGGTGAGTCCTCTCATCACCCAACTCCTCTGGCCTGCAGCCCACATCTTGTATGCATTAATAAATAAATCTTTGGCCTCCCCGGTGGCGCAGCGGTTAAGCGCTGCGCTGTGGAGCTGTCGGCAGCTGCGACGCGAGTTCGACGCCCGGCCAGGGAGAATCCCACATGGCGCGGCGGACCTCTCCTGCCTCGCCCGCTGCTCCCCTCAGCAGTGTATTTCTGATCTGCCTGTTCTGCTATCCGCTCTGTCTCTGGTGAACCCTCTCGCCACCCCTCGGCCTGTACCCCAGCTTGTATGTATAAATAAAAAATAAATCTTTAAAAAAAAAATAAATAAATAAATAAATAAATAAATCTTTAAAAAAAAAACGTTAAAAGAAAAGAATGCTAAATAGGGTAAGGGTGCCAGTGAGAAATGGCCACTGTGGAGTTACCAAAATATTTCCAAGAACAGGATATCTAATATGCAGCTCGAAGGTGTTGGGTAAATGCAAAGTAAATGCATTGGGTGCTTTGGGTGTTGGGTAGTGCAAAGTAAATTCCCTCCATCTCCAACCCTTCTTCACAATTTGTCACTAACATAAAAACTTGCTACAAGAAAGGGATTTTCCTTCTTTCTTTTTCCCTTTCTCCCTCCTTTCTCTCTCTTCTTTCACTTTCTTTATAACAGTTTTATTAGGCTATAGTCTACAAACCAGCAAATTTACCCTTCAAAACTATACATTTCAAATTAATGTAGTTGTTTGTTTACTTTTGCTTTTATTTCCTTTGCCATTGGAGTCAAGCCCCCAAGACATCTCTAGGACCTATGCCAAAGAATATATCACCTGTGTTTTTGTCTATGTATTTTTTGGTTTTAGATTTTACATACAAGTCTTTAATATATTTTGAGTTAAATTTGTGTATAATGGGTGCCTCCCTGGTGGCGCAACGGTTGGGCGCTGTGCTGTGGAGCTGTCAGCAGCGGAGATGCGGAGATGAGAGTTTGATGCCTGGCGGGGGAGATTCCTGCACGGCGTGGCAGACCTCTCCTGCCTCGCCCCCATGCCCCCCCCAGCAGTGTACTTCCGTCAATCTGCCTGTTCTGCTCTGACTTTGGTGAGCCCTCTCGCTGCCCCACGCCTCAGGCCTGTACCCCAGCTTGTATGCATAAATAAATAAATCTTTTTTAAAAATTTGTGTACAATGGAAGATGGTGGTCTAATTTCATTCTTCTGCATATGGCTGTCCAGTTTTCCTAACACCATTTTTTTTTATTTTTTTATTCATGCAAGCTGGGGAGCAGGCCAGAGGCGTGAGGCAGTGAGAGGATTCATCAGAGACAGAGTGGGGAGTAGAACAGGCAGATCAATGGAAATATACTGCTGAGGAGAGCAGCAGGAGAGGCAGGAGAGGTCTGCAGCTGCGTGTGTGAATCTCCCTGGCCGGGCTAACCGGGGCAGCGCCACCGCTGCCCACAGCTCCACAGCGCTGTGCTTTAACCTGCTGTACCACTGGGGAGGCCCCCAACACCATTTATTAAAGAGAGTTTCCTTGCTCCATTGTAAGCTCATGACTTCTTTATCATACATTAGCTGCCCATATATATGTGGGGTTATTTTTAGGCCCTCAGTTCTGTTCCATTACTCTATGTGTCTGTGTTCCAATACACGGTATTTTAATTGCTATAGCTTTATAATACAATTTGAGGTAAAAAAAATTTTTTAAAAACTTCTTTATAGTGAAAGAAATGACCTCAAAAACAAAAAGGCACTCTACTGATTAGTAGATATTTACAACTCACGTATCTGACAAGGAATTAATACCCAAAATGTATAAAGAGGGGGAAGCAAGAGATCAAAAGAGGGAAGGGAAGAATACAAGGGTGGTTGTTCATGGGTGATATGGTGGTGAGAAAACCATGGGGACTACACCTAAGGGGAGAAACCAATTACTGTTTGAAAATGAACAACAATGTAAGAAAATAAATTAATTATTTAAAAGATGAGATATCATCTTACACCTCTGAGAATAGCCTATATCAAAAAGACTAGAAACAACAAATGTGAACGTCATTAATAGTATGGAGATAAAAGGAACTCTAATACGCTAATAATGAGAATGGAAATTGGTATAGCCATATGGAAAACAATATGGAATTTCCTCAAAAAGTAAAAACAGGGATCTCCCTGGTGGTGCAACGGGTTGAGTCTCAGCCTTATGAAGCTATGCAGAGTCGCTGCAGCACAAGTTTGATCCCCAGCCAGGGAGATTCCCACATGGCGCAGCAGACCTCTCCTGCCTTGCCTGCTGCTCCCTTCAGCAGTGTATTTCAGTCAATCTGCCTGTTCTGCTCCCCACTCTGCTCTGGTGAATCCTCTCACCACACCACCCCTCTGGCCTGCACCCCAGCTTTTGTATGCATAAGTAAATAAATCTTTTTTAAAATTTAAAAACAGAATTATCATATGACCAAGAAATTCCACTTCTAGGTATCTATGCAAAGAATATGAAAACACTAATTTTAAAGATCCCTATGTTCATTGTAGCACTATACACTATATGGAAACAACCTATGGGTCCATCAACAGATGAATGAGTAAAGATGAACAGATGAATGAGTAAAGATGTAGTATATGTAGTGAAATACTGTGCAGCTACATATATATATATATATATAACATATATATATTTAGCTGTTATATATATGTAGCTGCACACATATATTGCATATGTGTATATGTGTATATATGTGTGTATATACATGTGTGTGTGTGTGTTATATATGAAATCTTGCTACTTGTGACAAAATGGATGAAGCTTGAGGGGATTATGTTAAATGAAATAAGTTAGAAAGAGAAAGATAAGTATCATATGGTTTCACTTATATGTGAAATATAAACAAAGCAAACAAGTAAAACAAATCCCAGAACCTTTATTCTGACAACAGATTGGTGGTTACAAGAGGGAAGTAGTATTGGAAGGCAAGAGGAACAGGCAGAAGGGGTTGATTGGATGGTGGTGGATGGAAACTAGACTCTAGGTGGTGGGCATGTGGTATGGGTATGGGGTGGTATGGTAGTGGGGTGTGGTATATACATTTTCAAGATGCAAAGCCATACTCCTGAAACTTATAGTGTCATAAACCAATGTTACCTCAATTTGAGGGAAAAAAGTGTACATTTCAGTGGAGTTTAGTATGTTCACAAAGTTACGCAACCATCTTCACAATCTAATTCTGGAACATTTCAACATCCCAAAAAGAAATCCCATATCTGGGCCTCCCTTGTGGGGCAAAGGGTTAAGTCTCAGCCTATGAAGCTATCCAGAGCTGCTGCAGCATGAGTTCAATCCCCAGCCAGGGAAATCCCCACATGGCATAGCAGAATTCTGCCTCACCTGCTGCTCCCCTCAGCAGTGTACTTAGGTCGATCTGCCTGTTCTGCTCCCTGCTCTGTCTCTGGTGAATCCTCTCACCACCCCACACCTCTGGCCTACACCCCAGTTCTTGTATGCATAAATAAATAAATCTTAAAAAAAAAACCTTTATTGGGTCTCCCTGGTGGCGCAGTGGTTAAGCGCTGAGCTGTGGAGCTGTCGACAGCCGTGATGCAAGTTCGATGCCCGGCTGGGGAGAATCCCACATGGTGCGGCAGACCTCTCCTGCCTCGCCCACTGCTCCCCTCAGCAGTGTATTTCTGATCTGCCTGTTCTGCTCCCCGCTCTGTCTCTGGTGGACCCTCTCACTGCCCCATGCCTCTGGCCTGTACCCCAGCTTGTATGTATAAATAAATAAATCTTTAAAAAAAAAAACCTTTATTAAAGAAATCCCACACCCATTAGCAGTCACTCCTCGTTCCCCTTTGCCCCCTTGCCCTTGTCATTCACTAAGCTACTTTCTGTAGCTATGGATTTGTCTTCTGGAAATTTCGTATAATAGGTGATCTTTTGTGACTTTTCTTTCATTAGCATAATGTTTTCAAAGTTCATCCATGTGGTAGCATGTACAAGGGATTTTTAAAAGGGAATTCAAAGAAAAATGAACAAGTTCCACATCTGGGCTACCCTGGTATGTTTCAGGGATTGGAGGGTCTAGGCCAAGGTGGTGGCAGAAGTTTCAGGGTCTTAATCTTTCCCCCTTCGAACCTGACAGAATCAGTTAAGCGTACCTCAAGCTTCATTCCTCCCTCCCAACCTGTCTCCAACAGCTCTGTGGGTGAACCTAGCTTAACTACCATTTTGGACATATTTTCCCAGTCCTCTTCACTTAAATCTTCAAAGTCTTACACTTGGCATTCCAATTTTTCACAACCAAGTCCTCTCCCACTGCTGCGGCCTTCTAGCCCCCTTGAATGACCTTGGGGAGCTCTCTATACCCATTGCATCTTTGGCCCTTTGCCCATATGTGGCCTCTGCTGTGGTTCCCCTCCCCAGCCCTCCCCAGTCAGCCACACACACCCTGCCTGCTCTCCTCTGACTGTTAGAAAGAATGCTAGAGGGGCCTCCCCGGTGGCGCAGCGGTTAAGCGCTGCGCTGTGGAGCTGTCGGCAGCGGCGACGCGAGTTCGATGCCCGGCCAGGGAGAATCCCACATGGTGCGGCAGACCCCTCCTGCCTCGCCCGTTGCTCCCCTCAGCAGTGTATTTCTGATCTGCCTGTTCTGCTCCCCGCTCTGTCTCTGGTGAACCCTCTCGCCGCCCCACGCCTCTGGCCTGTACCCCAGCTTGTATGTATAAAAATAAATCTTTAAAAAAAAAAAAAAAAGAATGCTAGAGCTGGAGGGGAAGGATCAAATAGCTCATGCACCAGCCCTATGGTCTGAGGGGGAAACTCAGGTAGAGATGGAAATTGCTCTAGGTCTCAGAGCAACCTGGAGGGTCCCGATATCAGGCATCTCTCCACACTGCCCCAATCTGTTCACTGGCTTCACCGGGTCTCTGTCCCAGACAGGATCTGTCCCCCGGCTGGCTACTTCTAGCAAAGAGCTTCCTCACACTGGGGCCAGCAGCCTGCCTCCCCACTAAGGCACCACTACCTCCTCCCCCCTCAGCTTATTTCCGGCTAGGCCCTGCCAGTGACCCTGAGCGAAGAGGCAAAGGATGAGGGCGGTGGGCAGGATGTTCCGGGTGCCTCATGGGTTATGAAGGGCATCTCCATGGAGATGAGTGGTGGACCATGTCCAGATGACTATCAGGGCCCTCAGAGTCCTCTCCGCCGTCACCCTGCCTCTCCCAACCAGGCCTCCTTGGCTCCAAGAGCAGCAAGGAAGTCTAGCAGAAAACCATCACTACTCACAGGGACTTTCCAGAAAAAAGTACTGAGGCTAGAAAATGGCAGGAGTATACCCAAACAACTTCCTAAAAGCAAGAGATGGGAGAAGCTGGTCCAGGTGTTCTGGTTTAAGGTTTAATCCCCAGAGATCTCTGCAGGCAGGAAAGGTAAATAACAACGAGGCACCACATTCTGTCTCATTCTGATCAGAAGATATTACCAAGACAGTCAAGGGAAGGGGCCCCAAGAGGGGTCAGGAAAGTTTTCAGCCCACTTGACCTCACTCTATGGTCAGCCTCAGCTGTTCCATAAGACCCTCCAACAGTCTCCCCCAGGCCTCCTGTGCTTTGACCATAGGCAGGGAGAGGACACAGACCCTTTCCCTACTTCCAGGCTGCTGAATTGCCCAGGCATTGTGAGAACTAGAAAAGTGTCCCCCCCAACCCCCCACACCCAAGTCACAGGAATCTTCCTCATTTCTGCCCCATTCTTCTCCTCACCTTTTTAAAAATGTGTTTCTTCTTGTTGTTTTTGCTTTTTCTGTTCTTGAGGAGCTAAAGTGGGATGGCAGTGAGACTCAAGGAGGCTGTGAAGATTAGGAACACAAATTGGGATTTGGTTTCCTCCTGGATTTGACTCCCTCCCCTGACCCCGTACCCCCCCCTAAACAACTAATTCATCACCACAACCATTCTCAACTTCTATCAGACTCCTGGAGCCCCACAAAACGGTGGGATACCTACCTCTCCCCTTCTCAGGAGCCTGAGTCTTCTGAAGAACAGCCAAGCGAGGAAAGGGGCTCAGGTTTCCATGTCCCCTGACCCCAGTTTTGCCAGGGAAAACTGGCTCCACTTGAGCTGGGGGAATTGAGGCTGGACCTCCAGGATGAGTAAGACCCCCATGGAAATTGCAGCGGCCTGAAACTAGAGGAGATGATCTGGGAGAATCAGGCATCTCGCTCTAGGCTTTCCCTGCCCACAGCTCACAGGAAGCAGCATCATCATGATGACAGTAATCACCATCCCCATCATCACCGTCATGTTCCATGGCACACTCATTGCAACACCTGGCATTGTTCTGCATCTATGTTACTTCATTTAATTCTCTCCTTATGTAACCTAAGGAGGAAGGCACTCTTACTATCCCTATTTTACAGATGGATAAGCTAAAGTTTAGTGAGATGAAATCCATCAGAAAGGGCACAAAATGGAGTAGAAAAGAACACAAGGGACCATGGAGATGGATCACGGGTGAATTGGTGGTGGGTTACCCAAGGGGAATACAAAATGTAAAAGATATAAATAACAATAAAAAAGAAAGAAAAAAGAAATCCATCAGAGACCCAGCAAGAATGGCATGATGGACTTCACTGAACAGTTTATAAAAAGATTATTTACAGGGCCTCCCTGGTGGCGCAAGGGGTTAAGTGTCAGCACTATGAATCTATCCGCAGCCACTGCAGCGCAAGTTCAACACCCGGCCGGGGAGATTTCCACATGGCGCAGCAGACCTCTCCTGCTTCACCTGCTGCTCCCCTCAGCAGTGTATTTCAGTCAATCTGCCTGTTCTGCTCCCCACTCTGTCTTTGGTGAATCCTCTTACCAACCCCCATCCCCTCCCACCCCCCCACCACTCGCACACATACACATACTTCTGGCCTACACCCCAGCTCTTGTATGCATAAATAAATAAAATAAATCTTTTTTTAAAAAAGGCTATTTACAGAGGCAACAGACACAAGAACAAAAAGAGATGCCTCCAGGACCAAGAGCAGGCAGCAATTCCCCTGGGGCCAGAGGAGGCAGAGGAGAGAGGAATGTAGGGGAAGCTGGAAAAGGCACAAATACCCTGGCAAACACACCTCATCCCTGCCCTCTGATTTCCCAGCTGTGTCTCCCACTGCCAAGTCCAATTGGAAACCAGAGGGGGCAAATTGTCAAAGAGATATTGGCCCTCTGGCCATAGACTGGATCTAGGGAACTAGAGACCCCCAACCCAGGATCCCAGGGCCAGGAGGGCTGATGTGAAATGCAGGTATCTGGAGCCAGGGTCCTGCTCCCCGAGATGTCCCAGAACACTGTTTGGGAGAGGGGTTTGAGGGCAGCCAGACTGGGGATAGTACACTGGACTCTAGTGCAGGCTCTGCTACACTGCACTGTGGCCTGAGTAAGACACTGGGCCTCAGTTTCCCCTTTACATAAAGAGAGGTTGGTGCTACTCTGGGACGGCTGAAGTGCCCAGAACAGACAGAGCCTCTCTTCCCACTGCCATCCTCTCCCTTCCTTCAAATAAACCTGGCTCCAAAGACTGAGAGGCCCTAGGCGTGGAGACGCTGAGTCCCAGAGGAGCCACCCCCAGCGGTTAGGCAGACACACCTACTCTGCTGCCCACTGAGGACTCAGGTGTTCTTGGGTGAGCCCCCTTCCGTCTTCTGGAGGGCCCAGTGCCTGGCTCTCTCTTCCCTTCACTTTGCCAACATTCTCTGACCCACAACTCAGGGGACCCCACCCCAGGACAGGACCCCTCATCCCAGTGAGGAGGCCCCAGCCCTGTGCAGGCAGCATCTTCACAACAGACCTTTCCTGGGGACATCGTGAGCCATCTCTGACCTCTGGGGTCTCTGTACGAGGTGGAGTAATTCCTTCCCACCCCACCCGACACTACCTCACCTCTGTTTCCCCAAGCCTGAGGGGGATGCCCCACCCAGGTTCTCAGACAAACAAAAATCAAAAGAAAGGAGTAGCAAGAAGGAGGGAGCTCATTACCAGGAATTAAGGAGGAGGCATGCCCCAGGGTAAGACAGGCAGAACTTTGCCAGCTGGAATGTGAATGTAAGTACACACAGAGATGCGCTCTGAGGTACACAAGATGTTCACTTAGAAATATGAAAAGCAAAACCCAGATACAGAGAGTCAGGCAGCGGCAGATATGTGGACAGCCAGAGGCCCAGACCCACAGAGACATAACCAGAGGTACTGAGAAAAGGCAGTCACCCAGAAACACCGAGAACACACACTTACCTGTGTGCACACAAAGAGGCAGGCACACAAGGAAACAGGAACCAAGCTTGGGTTTCAGGGAGGCCAATTTCAATCCAAACAAGTTAGAACTTCACAGAAACATGGGCAGGCTGTGGAGAGGACTCAACTCAGGAGAAGGGACAGAGGTGAGATGTGGGGTCTGGTTATCCTCCTGTGCAGTTGTTCTCCAAGTCCGCCTTGGAAAATGCGTTAGGTGGACTGGAAAAGAAGAGAATTTCCTAAAGGAGATGAAGAGTTTTCTTTCCAGAACTTACTATCAGCAAAACAGCTGATGAGAAACATGCCTGCCAGTGAGTGGAGAGGTGTGTGTATAGCGGGTGTCCCTCCTGCCCCTGGAGGGATTACACACTGTTACTCCCTTAGGTCCCTACAGCCCCTTCTGTGCCCCACCACCCTGGCCCTAGAAGGGCCTGACTTCTTGGGTGGTCTGACCTCCATCTAACGTCTTCCCTTGAATGTTGGCTCCCCTGCCCTCCACACCTGTGCACACAGTCCCCTCTTGTGTCTCTCTTCCATTCCTCCTCAAAAGTCTCCTCAAGCCAGGGTACAGTGAGCCATCACCCCCACTCTTCCTCCCAACCTCCTGTCTCAGGAAATTCAGAGTCCATAGAAGGAATGTGGGCAGAAGAGGATGGTAAATTCAATGACCGTTAAAAAATAGCCTTCGGCATCTCTCCCCCCACCAGCAACACCCCCTTCCCAGTTCTGCAGGAGAAATCATGATGTGATATTATTTACCACCCACTGATGACTGTGCTAAGTCTTTTTCTGAGTTATCTTCTAGTATCACCTCCTGTCATTATCCCCCAATTCACAGATGAGGAAACTGAAATTCAGGCCTTCAAGGAAAAGGACCACACCAAGGTCGCACAGCTAGAGGCCAAGCGGGCCTGGAGTCCAGGTTTGACTACATGTTAACCATTGCACCAGAAGGCCCCCATTACCCTCTGGGCTGTCCACTGTAAGATTTGAGAGGAAGGGATGACAGAAAGGCACGGAGCCTGCTGGGCAGGACAGCAGGGTGGGGGACAGAGATGGGACCTGTGTAGCTGGAATGAAACTCTGCAGTCACTTTCCCCTCCCAAGATTTGCCCTTCCTCCCCCCAGGGCCTGGGAAGGGGACACTCCCTCTGGCTCAGGTCCCTCTGACATTCCAGACACGCCTCTTGGGAGCTGGGGACAAGGAGGGAGTGGAGACCTGAGGTGGAACTGCATTCTCCCACTTCCACCTCCCCAAAGTCCTGGCTGAGTGACCCTGCATTTGCCACCCACCCTGAGCCATGAGCTTCTCATCTGAAATGACTGGGAGCAAGAGCTGGTTTAGCCTCTAAAAAACTACAGTTCTCCTGTGGGACCCAGGGATCCTCTGGCTTCAGTGGGGTTAACTCTGCGGGAGGGCATGGGTGGGGGCCCCCTTCCCTTTGAGTCTCAGTGAAACTTGAGGAGAATAGGTAAAGAAAGAAAGTGAGAAGAGACACGTGATTTCCTGACAGAGTTTTCTGGGCCCCTGCCTCCCAGGGCAGTCAGGACACCACAGACAGTTCTATTCCAGCCTCCAGCCTTCCGGGATACAGAGGTGCCTCAGACTGAAGAACTGAAACAGAGGGGAGACAGAGATGAATGCAGCCATGGTCTCTGGGCCCAGACAACTGACTGTAGAAGATAGGAGAAGACTGCAAAAAACCAGTGAAGACTTCCTGGAGGAGGAAACATTAGAGTAAGATTTTAATGAGCAAAGATGTGAGACTTTAGGGGAAGGGCTGGAGATACAAGATGGCAGGAGCACATGATGTCTGGGGTGAATACAGCACTGCCAGCAGCCAGAGGGCAGGTCCTGAAGGATTTGAACACAGGATGGAGATTTTCTCTGTCCCACTTTCTCTGTCCCATATTCAGAATGATCCCTCTGGTTGCTGTATGGACCAAATGGGGTAGGTTTGCTGGCAGGGAGGCTATTCTAAGGGAGCTGTGAACAAGGTCTAGGTAGCAGTGACAGAGCCTGAACAGCTGTGACCAGTGGAAAACCATGCCAGTTACAGTCTGATTGGTCTCCTCCAGCAACAAGGAGCTCACTACTTTTGGGGAGCAGTCCTCTCCTATAGGCAGCTGTGCCTAGGAGAAAGTTTCTCCCTATGCTAGGCTCAAGCCTGCCTTCCTGGGGGGTGTATGGATACAGGTATGGGAAAGGAGATGTGCCGGGGGACTCGAGAGGACAGAAGCTTAGGAGGAAGTGTGGGACCACTGAGTTCGAGCTGAGATAAGGCGGTCTCTGTGTTTGACTGACCCCTGCCACCCAGGGCACAGATGTACGTGACAGACCCATTGGGCAGCCTAGGTATTTGTGAGCAGACACACAGAAGTTCCTTAATTAACCCCAGAAAAAACCCAGGGCAAGCAGAAAGATATTTGCACAATTGGCAGTGTTAGACATGTTTTATTGTTTTTTTTTTATAAAAGGCAAAAGAATACATACATTGAGTGGAAGATTAAAGGAGTGAGGCCCTTATTTAAAATAGAGTCTCCCAACTCCTATCCCTAAGACTGTAATATCTGCTATTTTTTTTTTTTTTTAAAAAGAGCGACATGAAACTTACGACCTGGACTTTACCCCACCCCCTCATGCCTACATTATGACAAGAACAAATTACTTGGCCCCTACTTATGGATGGCCAGAGTTCCAGATGTGGGCTCTCCCCACACCTCCCACCCCAAAAGCATACAGAAGCTCCCTACTTAGGAAAAAGAGCACATACACACACATATTCAGAAACACAGATCTAGACTCTCTTCTGTCTGGAGCCCCTGAAACAGGCAGACCCCAGGCACTTTCCTCACTCACAGGTGGACCATTCACTTACCCCCCCTTCTCTGGGCGCCCCACCCAGCTTGGTCCCTTGTCCTGAAGATCGGGGAAACCACACACATGCCTGTGCACACACAATCACACACCAGTCGCCCACTCTTTCCCTCTGGGAGACAAAGGGACATAGTGACTCTACTCCCTGGCCCACCAGTTTAAGGCCAGTGGCCTACGATCCAGTGGGAAATCCTGAAAGGAGGCTGTCCAGTGGAGTGGGGGTAGACAAAGAGCTTCTTAGCCTGGGAGGGGCTCGGGAGGGGCTTCTAGGAAGCAGCCCCTGCAAAGTCAGTGGATGTTCCAGGAAGGTTGTGGGGGGGGGTGGCCCCTGCCCACTCAGATCTACTCCTTGTGCTTCACATGGGCCAGCTTCACGTTCTCCTCCTCAGTGGAGGGTGGGGGTGGCTCCAGGTGGCAACCGATCATGAGCTGGTACACGAAGACGCCCGCAATGGAGCCCAGCAGCGGAGAGACAATGGGCACCCACCACCAGTGGCGGCCAGTCCTGAGGGAGGGCAGATGGATGTGGTGAAGGGTGGGGGACAGGGCAGAGGAGAGGCAAGCTGGGACACTGTAGGGGGGACTGCACTCACGTGAAGACTTCTGTGCCCCAGCCAGCGATGGCGGTGAAAAGGCGGGGGCCGAAGTCCCGGGCGGGGTTGACAGCATAGCCAGAATTGAAGCCCATGGAGGTGCCGATGACCAGGACCACCAGGCCCACTGTGAAGGCCTCCAAGCCACGGGGGACAGGGTTGTTGTAGGGGTCCACAATGGCCAGCACACACACGATGAGGGAAGCTGTGCCAATGAACTGGGGTGCAGGGAAAGAGTGGGGAAACAGAGTGAGGAGCATCTCCCAGCCCACCCTCAGGTCCGTCCTTCCATCCTCTGGCTTCCCTCCACCCCTTAGTCTTGTTGTCTCCTAGTTCTGCTCTCAGGAGCAGTGGAGCTAGAAGTTTGCATGTGTTAGGATCTCCTGGGGAGCTGGTTAAATAGGAACCTGCATGTTTTCTAAGTACCTGACACCATGAGTCTGATGGAGGTGTCCCCACATACTGAGAAACCATGGACCAAGAGTCCTGTCCCCAGCCAGCCCATGAGCCAGCCGAGGCAGCTTGGTCTTCCTCCCTGTGTCCCCATCACATGGCCCCGGCCCCTACCTGGTCGAAGAAGCCGTTGACCATGTCCAAGTGTCCAGAGGGGTAGGTAGCAAAGATACCAGCTGTGCCATTGGGGCCCGAGACTATAAGCTTGTTGCTGGCAAAGTCCCAGATTGCATCTGGGGACAGATTAGACCCAGAGAGGGTGAGGCAGAGGCCTGAGCTTGGTCTCCCCTCTCAGGCTGGCCCTCCCCACCCTTCAGGGGTCACAGGTGAGTACAATCATCTCTGTAATGTTCTGGAGACAGAGGGAATGGGGTGGAGGACCCAAGACTCTTGTTGCACAACGCGTTTCTTTCCCCTCAGCCCCCTCCCCCCCCCCCCCCCCCCCCCCCCCCCCCGCCTGTGCGTAAATGAGTGAGTCATGAGCCCGGGGCCTAGGCAGGCCCCAACTGT
The DNA here is from genome assembly GCA_004024925.1 of Scalopus aquaticus. Taxonomy (NCBI): domain Eukaryota; kingdom Metazoa; phylum Chordata; class Mammalia; order Eulipotyphla; family Talpidae; genus Scalopus; species Scalopus aquaticus. Next base: position 16,356 of record PVIJ01001956.1, read on the forward strand.
CTGTCATCAAAAGGCCCAGTGCCAGCAGGTACCAAGCAGAGAGAGTTGGGTAGCAGAGGAGGGCAGGATAGGGAATGCTCACCATAATACAGCCCAAAAACGATGCCAGCACCCAGGAAGGCTCCAAGTGTCTGCGCCAAGGCGTAGATGGGCAACTTGATCCATGGTTCACGTGCCAGAAAGCACATGGCAAAGGTCACAGCAGGGTTCAGGTGGGCTCCTGGGAAAAGAGGAGATGGGAACAATTAACCAGTCTGCCATGGTGTGGAGGCCAGAACCCCCCTGCCCACATTTCCCCTCTTCGTGCCTCTGAACATGGGTATGGAGGACTTTTTAAACGGGTGGCAAGTTGGACCATGTAAGACACCAACTCTGATAGTCTCAGATTCCAAGGTGAGAGTGGGAGAGTCTAAGCATCAAGTTCCTTCTCTACTCTCCCATGAATTCAAACCTAAGGCCACAGCCATGTGCCACCCTCAGGAACACCTCACCACCCATTCCCCAGGAGAATGCTCTTGAAGGGTATGACGAGGCTAAGGCCTTACCGGAGACCTGACCAGCGACCAGGATGGCCAGAGTGACAGCGAAGCCGAAGGCCAGGTTGATGGTGAGGAAACCACCGTGGGTGCCCCGGCTGAGCACGACCTGGGCCACGGAGCCACAGCCGAACATCTGTGTTAGAAAACAGAACAAGACAGGGAGAGTGAGACACAGGCGAGACCATTCCACAGGGCAGGGGTAAAGCCAGTGATCTACATCCCTACATCAAGAGAAAGGGAGGTCCCTCCTGAAACCCAACCTGAACCCCTCCTGCCTCAAGTGCACCCCACAGGAGACATGCCCTCCCACTTCCAGAGTGTCAACTTTTATATAACAGGGTCCTACAGAAAGCACTGGAAGCAGAACTTGTGCCTGGGAGCCCAGAGGTGGTCTAAGCAAAATATTAATTTTCCTGGAATCTCCACTGTGTAGGGGAATACTTTCTCCTCGGCACAGCTCTTTTTTTGTTTGTTTGTTTTTAATGCATACAAGCTGGGGTACAGGCCAGAGGAGTGGGGAAGTGAGAGGGTTCACCAGAGACAGAGTGGGGAGCAGAACACACAGATTGACGAAAGTACACTGCTGAGGGGAGCAGCGGGTGAGGCAGGAGAGGTCTGCCAGGCCATGTGGGAATCTCCCCGGTTGGGTATCAAACTCGCGTCGCCACTGCCAACAGCTCCACAGCGCAAGCGCTTAAGCGCTGCGCCACCAGGGAGACCTCGGCACAGTTCTTCAGGCCCAGCCCAAAGAGGTGTTAAAGCATTCACTTGTCTCCCACCGGGAGTTGCCTCCCTCTTTGCCCCAAAGTAGAGCTCAGGTGGTGGTGGTGAGGGAGGCCAGAAGTTTGGTGGAACCCACTTCTCCTGAATCTGGGATGTCACACTCCCTGTCCACCTACACCCAGCTTCCCTCTCAGACCTTTCCTTGTCCCAGAGCCACCCTAACCTCTCCATCCACCCTAATCTCTTACCCTCAGGGGACCAGGTTCCCCTCTCAGATTTGCTGATCCTACAGACAGATCTGATGCTCTTTCACTAGCCCTGATCCAGGACCCACGCTGGTGGAAATGGGGAGACTGGGTTTAAGTTTTCTGCCAGAGATGGGGGGATTCAGGGGACTAAGGTCCCTGTACTGTCCTACAAACACAGAGTGTTCTGTTATTTTGTTCCCCTTATTCAAGCATATACATAGTTTCCGTGCCACCTATAAAGAGTTGTTGCTGTGAGCCCCCTAAATGTTCCCCAAAGCTGCTCCAGTCCCTGCCCCAGGTGTCCTCGCTCACCTCCCTAAAACCAAAGCTTTCACATCTACCCAGCAGACAGCTTCCAAGATCCGTGCTAAGTATTCTTGTCCATTCTGATCATCAGCACCCTGTTGTACTTGGTTTAGCATTTTGATTGTTATGTCTCAAAAAGACCAAGAGATAGTAGGGAAGCCAGCGGCTGTGATTCAAGGCAAAGGTGTGCAGGCAGGTGCAAACCTGAGCAAAGATCAGATTGTGAGTATGTGAAGGCGGAGGGGTGGACAGGCATGTGGGGGCCTGGGACACCTGCCTGGCTTGGCAGGTCCTGGCCTCAGCTCTTTACCTGCCTAAGGCCCAGACCTGGCTTCATCCCAAGAGACCTTGGAGGGAGAAAAGCTGTCAGAGCCAGTTCCACCACCTTGCTACTAATCTTCCTCTTCCTTTTCCCTCCTCCGTCTCTCCCCCCACCAACTTTATCCTTACTAGATACCCCAGCAAAAGGGGCTCCCCTTGTCCCAAAGTCAGTCCTGATTCTGCATCTGTAGGCTCTAGGTCCACAACCTACAGAGATACAGCCCTCACTTACCACTCAGGGATCACCCAGGCCTGGGCCCTCGTCTCAGGCAGCCCTTTAGGTCCTGCTTTCCACTGACATCCGATGCCTCACACCCACCTGAGCCTGAACGTCTTCTTCTCCACAAAAGAAACACCTTACTTTTGTGGTCTGGGATAAGCCAAATGATCTTGGGACTAAGCATGAGACCTGAATGCTCCTTTTCAGGGAAGGCGAGTGAGACTGGGGAGGAATAGAAAGGCCCCTCCATGAAGGTAGAAGACAACTTTCCCTGTCCTGGATGCTCTCAAACAGGGAGTGGGACCATGAATCAGACAGGGAGTGGGGGATACAAGACTCTGGGGCAGGGGGTGATAAGCCCCTTAATCCCTTCTTGGCACAGGGTAAAGAAGGGGTGGGGATGACTGGTTGGGCAACTAGCCTTTTGAGGGACTATGGATAAAGTGCCCCAACTGGCTTCCCCCTTCCTGTTCTGATAGCTAGAGGTGAGTCTCAGTGCTTCTGTTCCCATGGAGTCTTCTCCACCAACAACCACCACCCATCTGGAGTGGGCCACCCCACCCCCACTTGCCCCTAATTAAGCTTTCTCACCATGGTAGGGGAGGGAGCTGCTGACTGGTTGCATGACCTAGGGTTGGGGCTGCGGCAACAGAGTAACTGAACCCAGAAGTAACCCAGGGGAAAACAGGTGTAATCACATGAGTGAAAATCGGAGAGTAACTGGGACAGGAAATGGAGACCATAACTGGTGTGTCTGCCAGACCCAAGGAGTGTACACAGTCACCCAGGAACAAACCAGGGGCAAAACTGGCACAACCAGGTTGTATGTGGGCCTGGGGAGTCACCTCAGCAGGTCACCTCGGCAGGCGAAGTGTTCCACTAGGAGACTCCCGTGAAAGACTGGGGTGCAATCCGCTGCTTCTGCAGAGCTGACAGCACCTGTCTAGGTAACTGACAGGGCCTGGTGTCACTGGGCAGGACCAACGCTATCTGTGTACCTGGGGGCCCAGATGCCTTACACAGCTTCCTATCTTCAGGATCTTCATTTCTTCTCACCCTGCGGTTTGTACCCAGGTGGCCTGTGACCTTTGCCCCCACCTGAGACAAACTGGCCTCATGTCATTGGAACTTTTGGACTTTCTGAGGCTTAATTATTCATTCGGGGCCAGACATTCAGGACCCAAATAATCTAATAAGGGCTCATTTGCCTCTTTCCCACCTGCATGCCAAAGCTGGGACTCTAGCAACCTGTGGGAACCAAAAGGAGAGGTTGCAGGTCCCAGATGGCAGAGGCGACCGCTGTCCCAGCCTGTGGGCTGGGTCACAGTAGCAAAGTAAAGGGTCAGAGCTGTCACGGGGAATAACAGTTGTCTCTCGGTCAAGAGTCACAGATGGTTAGCGCTATAGAAGAGCACTCTGGAAGGAGTCAAGACTGGGGAGGTCAGAGCTGGGACAGGATCCAGTGCTATCTTGAAAAACCAGCCCCTCCGTGATCAGAGGGATCCGGACTGCGAAGGTTGGAGAGAGAAGGGTTTGTCCCAGTCCCTCCACTCACCACGAGGATAAGGGTCCCCAGGCACTCAGCCAGCGCCTGGCGAAGCAGCCGGTAGCGGATGTGGAGCATCTCCCCGCAGCGGGACACCAGCTCCTTCTGTCGACCCATGGCTCCGGGAGGCGGCGGCGGGCGGACGCGGCGGAAAGGCGACGGCGCAGCTGCAGTGGCCGCGGGAGCGCAGGGCGGCGCAATTTATAGGAGCGCGGGAGGCGCGCGCCCCGCCCGCCCGCAGCCCCGCCAGCCCGCGGCCCCGCCCGCTCAGCCCGCTGAGGCCAGGAGTGGGCGGACACCCCTCCACACACACCCCTTGTCTGAACGCTGGTTGGGAGGGAGCTGATGAGATAGGTGGGAGGTTGTGGGGTGCTAGGAGCTTTAGGAGTGGGGTTGCTCCCCAGGGCACTTAGGGGAGGGGGAGAGATGTCGTGAGGGCCTGCGAAGGCACTGCGGCTGTGGAGAGAGCCAGTGGTAGGTAGGGGTATAGGCATGGGGAGAATGGGGCTGCCAAAGAGACCTCCCAGTCCACAGTGATCCCTGTTCTCATCTCCACCATGGCCTGGGGCAGGGAGACATGTCAGAAAGGACATGTCCCAGCCCTGCAGGATGGCTGGATCCAGCATTTTCAGGGGAGTGGTGGGAGGAGGCTGTGAGCACACAGTAGAAGAGACCCTCTCCTAGTCCAGATCCCGGTGGACACACAGAACACAGGTGCTGAGTTCCTGCCAGAGTTCATGGGTCCTGGCCCCTTGTGCTGTGGGTACATGTCACACCTTCTGGGTCCTGAGCAGCTCTGCCCAGGCTGTGTCCACAGTGCTGTCCTATGTGCCTCATCACACTTGCTGGAGATTTCTCAAGTGCACTTGCCTGTTGAACATGGATGGCTTAAATGAGCCTGTCACACGTGTACCTGCATGTGTTCTGCACATGCCTCCAGAGTCTGAGCAGCAGTTGTCCCGACACGCCACGTCCACATGCTTGCCAACAGGGTGAGTTCCAGCTGTTTTTAACCCTCTGCTCGCCCCCTCTGGCTCATCACTAGCCAGGGGATAATCCTTCCGTTTAAGAGAATGGGGTGGTTAAACTGTAGGGCAACAGCCCCTCCTGAGGGGGGCCATGAGACAGCCCTACTCCCCATGTTGCATTTATTTGTTTTTAAAGATTGATTGATTTATTCGTACAAGTGCTGGGTGTAGGCCAGAGTATGGGGGCAGGGGGGCAATAAGTATTCACCAGAGACAGAGTGGGGAACAGAACAGGAGGACTGACTGAAGTACACTGCTGAGGGAAGCAGCAGTCGAGGCAGGAGAGGTCTGCTGCACCATGTGGGAAGCTCCCTGGCCAGGGATCAAATTCGTGCTGCAGTGCTGAGGGTAGCTTCATGTGTTGCTGAGACTTAACCCCTTGTGCCACCAGGGAGGCCCCCTATGTTGCATTTAATAATCAGGAAACCAAGACCTGGTGGTCTGGAACCACAGAATTGGGAGCAAATAGGTCTTCATCCCAAGTCTCAATGGCAACATTGCCAAGGGAGACCAGAGGAGCCACATTTTCCAGAGAGACTGAATTCAGGTGGGTCTAGAGCCCTGGAGACTTATCCCTTGAGGAATGGCTCTTAGGAATGAAGGCTCCAGGAGTGATTCATGCCCAAAAAGATGGGAGTTAGCAACACACAGAGGGTTGATTCATACATGTATACCCTGAGGCTGGCAGCCACATTGGCCTATAGACACTGCTCATGTGCTAATGGGATCCGATTCACATAAGAGCCTGGCCAAAAGCTCATATATATATGCAACCCACACACCAGGTCTCTAATGGCTTTTGGCCCTAAGAGAAACACCCCACACCCCTGTGTCCCCACAGCCTGGGAGGCTCCATGGTGAATCAGGGAGCCATCACCGAGTGTCTGCCTGTTAGCCTCACTGCCAGCCTGTGACTCAAAGCAGAACTCTAAACTGGTGCCAGCGCCCGAATTATGGGAGTAGGCCCCCCACACACCATGGTACCTTCTTTTTTCCATTGCCCATGGTTTGTTTCTCAGCCACTCACTGTCTCAGGTAGGGCTATAAAGGCAGCACAGGGCAGGAAATGGCAGGGATCTCCTCAGTGAAAGAAGCCCTCAGTACCCCATCCGCACCCTGCCCCACCCCGGGCCTGCCATCAGTGGAGCTTGGCAGTGGAGAAAAATAGGGGCAGCTGTGCTACCAGCAGACACGCACAAGACCCTTGTGCACAGGTGCTTGTGCTGAGCTCCCAAGGGGATCACGTAAGCTATACCAGGCGGGAGCAGGTCACGAACACAGCCAGATATTTGGTATCTTGTTTACATTAAGCAGGACTTGTTCACACATATGAATCTATGTGTACTCACACATGTGTGTGCGCATGTATGTGCCTACCTATGCTCGTGGGGCTGCAGGTCACCGTAGGCCATCTTTATGACTCCTCTAGTAGGTACCAAGGCGCATGACTTGGCAGGTGAAGCAAAGGCTGCTCCTAGTCAGGATTCAGCCTTCAAGACCATGACTGCATACACTCCCACCAAACTCCTTCCTATCCATAAGGCATGTTCATATGTGTACATCACACAGCACACTGGAATGCATGAGGATTGAACCTGAGGGGTTTGGGTAGGTCTTTGTGCTTCTTACTGGCCTGAGATGACTCAGCCTGGAGGAGGGATGCAATGGCTTCTACGAGTCCCTTGATATTGCCAGTGCTCCTGGAATCATCTGGGATAAAGGGGGGTCAGGGCCTGAGGATGCTTGTTCAGAGGGGCCAGGTGGACTTGAGCTTGGGGACAGTAGCAGGATGTCAATGTGCAGCCCAAGGGAGGCATCAGCCCCATTGTAGTTAATGTGAGTGGCGCCCCCTGGAGCAGAAGGCAGGAGACAGCTCCACAGAGGAGAGAGAGGTTAGGGAGGCCTTCACCAGTCACGCAGGTTTCCCAGAGTCCTCTGGGCTCCCTCTTGTGCTTTGGGAAGGAAAGCCAGGGCTGAATATAGGCTAGAAGTTAGCCCACCTTGCAGCTCCAGGAGGAGGCAGAAGAGGAGGCCCCACCTCCTCCCAAGGCATCTTGAGCAAGGTTCGTGTCTCACCTGGGCGGGAGGGCTGAACCAGGGAAGGGGCCTTGACAGCCCATCCACCCTGTGGATGGCCTCAAAGAGGCCGTGACTCTTTGAGGTCAGAGCTGGGGGAGTGGGTTCCCAGGCAAGGGAAGGGCTGAAGATGCAAGTCCCAGCCTGCTGGACCGGAGGGGCTGGCTGGGGCCCTATAAGGGATAGGGGTGGCACACCCTTCATTTCCTGCCCCCCAAACTCTTTTTTCCTGAATAGGAGCAGCCTGGACCAGCAGAGGAGACATAAGCCTAGCTATGAGCCAATGGGATAGAGAAGAGTAGAGACAGAAAAATCATGCTACTGCCCCCCAGCCTCCCTGAACCCCCTAACCTCTTCCAGAGCATTAGAGCTGGGTAGGAGAGAAGCAGATCAAAGCAGGCATTCAGACATTTCAAGTTTAGAAAGAAAGCGCTTCTTGCCTTTGCAAAACAACCCCCAGAAGTGGGTCTATTTTCCCCCTTTCACAGATGACAAAACTGAGTATTGAAGAGAAGTCACCTACTAAGGTCTCACTCAGCCACTGAGTGTTAAGCTGGGATTCAAACCCCATGGGGCTGGGGAGGAGGGGTGGGAAGACGGCATGAGCAGGGAACCAGAGTACAGGAACGTATTACATCCCTCGGGTCTGAGCTCTTTTTCCGGCGTGTGCCCCACTCCCAGGCCACTGCTGGACACTACTCCTGATTCTGGACCTCAAGAGTTGGGGGCTGGCTCTGGATTGGAATGGGGAGTGGAGAGGAGAAATGAATCACCCCATTATGAGCGTCCCTAGACTAGGGGACAGGCAAGCAGCTCCACCTATTATGCCAACACAGTCACCCCCTGTCTCCAGACAACGCAGATGACGGGGAGCTTGTGAGGACAAGCTGCCCTTTCAGGGAACTCTTGCCTGATGATCAGTTGGACCTTCAGGAAATGTACCTTTGATCCATATCCTGGAGACTTTGGGTTTACCTTCTAGTGTCCCTGAGCTGCCCTTGACACCCTTTGAGGGATAGCACCCTTTAGGGATAGCAGAGGGTCCCAGTGCGGAGGCAGAGGCATGGCATGAGAACTCGACTCCCTGCTGAAGAAGACCCCAGAGTCAGGGACCAGGCGGATGGGGGCAGAGCCCTCTTGCAGACCCAGGGTCTCCGCTCCGCTCTGTGCTTAGCTTGTCTACTAACCAGTCAGGTGACGTAGACAGGTCTCTTCCCCCACCCTTGAGTCTCAGTCTCTTTATAAGTCACCTGGAGGTTTCCAGTGAAACCTCTCTCCCTCACCCCCCAAGCAGGGCTTCTGTAAGAATCAAAATTGCGGGTGTTTCAGGCTTTGGAAATTGTATTGCAAAGTCAGCGTCAAAGACAGCTTCATTCCAAAGCTGCCTCTGTAATCACAGCCACATTTCCTCTGTCGGAGCCCACGTGCACCCCTGTGCCTGCACGCTTCCATGGGGTCTGTGTGTCTATGCGAGTGACCGTGGGGTCCACACAGGACCGTTTATATCCACAAGGGCCCATGCGTGCATGTGTGTGTCTAAGCGGGGTATGTGGGCCTATCTCTGTGTGCCTGTCGGGCCTGGTTATGCATCTGGGCTAGTGTTTATAAAAGTCAGAGACAGGAGGTGGAGATCTGTCGAAGAGGCTGCCCATGCCAGCCTGGGGGAAGGGGTTAGTGCTTGGAGCTGACACAGACCAGGCCATCACTGCAAACAGGCCTAGGGTATCTGGAAGGCTCTGGTTCACACCTCAGGGACCAGGTTCCTAGAGCCCAAGGACTTTCTGATTTCCCTCCTCACTGGCAGGAAGGATCCTGGAGCCAGAGTGGGGTTGCCTCAGAGGATGGGTGGTCAGACCAGAAGTCAAGAAGTGAAGGAAATCTCACAGGGTAACTGGGGGCCTGAACAGGGCCCAGCATTTGCCAGGTCCCCGAAACAAGGAAGGGAAATGCAGCATCCTTTGGACTGAGGCACTCAGAGGGCTTCCTGGAGGAGGAAACATTTGGTTGGGGATTTTGTGGAGGGTCTTCCAGGTGAGATTCCTGGGTCAGATTCTGGTCGGGATCGCTGGTAGCCTGGTTCACGATGAGAGCAGCTGTAGTGAGGCTGGAGGGGGACATGGGCAGCACGAAAAGGACCTTGAGTTCTGTATCAAGGGCCTCATCCAGGAAACCAGAGATCAAGCTTCTTTAAGCCTCAGGGCTCTGAGGAAGCTCTCACAGGAACTGCTGCAGCTAGAGAAGGGGAGGGGGAAGCCAAGGAGGCGGAGTCCATCTCCCCGCCCCCACTGCTTCAACCGCTACATTTTAACTACTTTACCTCAGGGTTCTGAACAAGGTTAGAATTGATGAATGTTCTATGGAAGAGTGGCTAAATGGGAGGCCTGAGGGATTTAAGCAGAGGGGATAACATGGTCTCCTTTTGCCACTTATTTTTTTTAAAAAAGATTTATTTACTCATATAAGAACTGGGATGTAGGCCAGAGGTGTGGGGTGGTGAGAGGATTTACCAGAGACAGAGTGGGGAGCAGAACAGGCATCTCTACTGAAGTACACGGCCTAGGGGAGCAGCGGGAGCCAGGAGAGGTCTGCTGCGCCATGTGGGAAGCTCCCTAGCCAGGGGTAGAGCTCATGCTGCAGTGGCTTCAGATAGCTTCATAGGCTGAGACTTAACCTATTGCGCCACCAGGGAGGCCCTCCATTTGCCATTTAGAAGGATCTTTCCAGCTGCTGAGTGGAGGATGGGTTGGACAGGGAAAGACTGAACCCAGGAGGCCTGGAATGAGGACATGGAGGAAGGAAAGAGGCCAGATGCAGGGCAATGGCTGGAGGATGGAGGAGGGTTTGAATTTTAGATTTAGGAGGCAGAGTGGGCAGGGCAGGCTGGCAAGAAACTGAAGTTGAAAGTAGGCAGAATTGGGTTCAGGAATATGAACCAGGACAACGGAGAGGCCTATAGTCTGAAGCAGGGTGGGACAAAACTGATGGAAGGAGGCTTTGTATCTGGAGATCGACATAGGCGCTGGGCATGTGGGAGCGCCACTCTACTCTTCCCTGGTCCCAGCCCAGCCTGTGTGCTAATTACAAGCCCATCACCCCGCTGCCCGCCTAGGGGAAAGGAGTCACAGGTGAAGGATCCGGGTTGCAAAGACAGGCTGCAGCAGGAGATCCTGCAGTCAGACTTCAGAAATGACTTTCTGAGGGTCTCTAGACTTGGGGTCAGCAGGAACTGGGCTTCAGGGAGACCTCACTGGTTGGGAACTGGGGTGGGAGTGTATAGAGAAAACTCAGAAAAAGGCAGGATGCCATTATATGATTATCTTTTTCATCCAGATCATTGGCTAACAAGTGGAACAGGGGCTGGAACTCTATGACCCCCTTACCCTCTCAGTTAGGGCCCAATATTGACCTGGCAAGCTTTTAGGAGAGCCCAGACCAATTCTTTAGTCTGGAAGAATAGAAGATTCTACTTTTGAGGAGCTCCCCGTGGGAGGAACGGGACATTTAGACTTGAGCTGAGGTAGACTAGAGAGTTCTTGCTGCCACCCACTACACCTATCCTTGACCCTGCTTCTCTGGGTCTTATTGAGAACAGCTTCATTTAACTGCTTTGAGCAGAGGGAAAGGGGCAAGGCTGGCATGCAGCCTGGAACAGGGGAGGAGGCTAGGCTATTCGCTGCTCCCTGCCACATGGCAGAGATATGGAGCACAGGCCTCTCTGCTCCTTTTTAATTTCATGCTCCACCCCTTGGCCCCAGGAAAGTCCAGGCTCAGCAGCAAGTAGTTTACCTGCAGACAGGATGCCTAGATTCCCTGTAACTCCACCCTCATCTGCCTGTGTGACCCTGGACAAGTTCCTATGCCTCTCTGGACCTCATGCAAACCAGAAAAATTATTGTCTCCTTTGCCCTCCCAGACGCTGAAGTGGGAGAGGGAAATGAGAATCCCTCTGGGGTTGGGACACCTTTGGTCCCCCTTCGCAACTGGGGCAACGAAGATGCCTCCTTCTCTTTCAAAGACTCTCTGCAGCAGGGGGAAGAGCAGGCTGGCCTTTCCAGAGGAGGGTAGAGATGACTCACGTGCCCCAGGCTTTCCCTCCCCTTTATCTCTCACCTGGATTAATCTGTGACTCACAGTGCAATTACCGGATGTTGGAAGGGGGGTTACATGTCTATTTCTTGGTGGGTAGGGCTCAGGCTAGCCCAAATCTGACTTAATAGGTCAGGAACTGAGCACCCTAGGACTTTATTGAATTTAAGCGGCTGAAAGGACCACTAGGCTTTGGAGGTCTTGCTCTTTTTCCCCAAAGTAAAGGCTGGGCTAAAAAGATTATAGTTTAGGCCAGCGGAGGACCTTTGAGAATTCACTAAATGTCCCCTACATGAAAGGCTTAAAAGTTCTGTCAGAATTGGGGGTTTCAAAAGGGGAAAGATTTATTTAAAGCCATAGGAAGGAATCCAGAGTTCCCATCTCCTAACTGAAAGCTTTTTCTCCTAACTTGCTTTTCAAATACAGAGCACATTTTTCTTTTTACAGAGATTCAGAGTTGGAGACCCAAACTGGTACACAGACTGGTGCATACAGACATGTGCCCACCGCCCCATCCCCCCACGTGCACACAGACAAACCATGTCTTATATCAGACAGACTCCCACCCCATATACATCCACATGTCACATGTGGGGGCCCAGAGGGAGATGCACACTTGGGATGTGAACCACATCACCCTGCACACCCTTGCTCACACATACAGGGGAATTTTCCTTCCAGGTTTCTCTCCTTCCTTCCTCTCCTCTGAGGTTCCAACTCCCAGACCCAGACCTCCCCCAACCCCGCACCCCTCCCCCCAAAATCTTAAACCACAACAACAGATGCCTGCTTTCCAAAGAAAATCTGAGGTTAACAGGCTGCAGGTACACAAAATAGAGGAGAAAAAGCACAAGGGACAATAGTGATGATTCACGGGTGAATTGGTGGTGGGAAACCTATGGGGGAATACACAATAATGTAAAGAATATAAATTAAATTAAAAAAGAGAAAAAAAACAGGCTGGAGTACAATGGGAGGGACTGAAATCAGAGCCTGGGCTTCCTGCTGTCCACCCCAACTCTTTTTTTTTTTCGTGTTGCCTTTTTTTTTAAAGATCTATTTATTTATGCATACAAGCTGGGGTGCAGACCAGAGGTGTGGGGTAGCGAGAGGGTTCACCAGAGACAGAGCTGGAATCAAAACAGGCAATGGGACGGAAATACACTGCTGAGGGGAGCAGCAGGAGAGGTATGCTGCGCCACCGCTACCCACAGCTCTGCAGCGCAGCACTTAACCACTGTGCCACCAGGGAGGCCCTCCACCCCAACTCTTTACCCCCCAAGTTGCAGCAGGGAATGCAGAAAGGATGGTATAGGTCCTTGGGTTTCTGTGTTCTCCACCCTCTCCCTTCCCTGACAAATTCATCATGGTGCCTATTTTGGGGGGGGGGGGGAGCCTACACACAAAGGGAAGTGAATGGACCATATAGGGAAGTGCCAGGGCTGGGGCTCTCTTCCCAAGTGGCGCTGGTGCCTGCACCTCCTAAACCACCTGCTGCACCATCTTTTCTGGTGGCAGATCCCACACCCTCCACACACTGGAATAGTCCAGAACTGCATTTGCGAAGGGGCTGGAAGCTCCTGGGCCTGTGGCTGACACCAGATGGTTTGAAAACCACCAGTCCCCCACCCCACTTGAGCCCATAGAGGGTCTGGGGGAAAAGCACATGAGGGAACAAACGGAAAGGAGGCTGAAGAGGAGCCAGAGACAACCGCGGAGGCTGCCATGAGAGCTGGGACTGCTTCTCTTTCATCAAAAACAAAGCTTGGCACACTTAGGAGAGAAATGCCAAGCCCAGCTCACAAAGCCAACGTATTCATTATGCTAATTTCAAACCCAGGGCAGACTGCCCCATGACAGTGACAGGTAGGGACTGGCATAGGCTCACCAAGAACAGAACTGGGTCAAAATTGGAGAGCAGAGCTCCATTGTGGCTTGTCACCTGAGGATAAAGCCTGACAGGAGCATGTCACAAAGGGGCGCCTGCCAGCCACTGAATTTGTTCCCTTGTTCAGAAAATGAAGATAATTGAGAGTGTGTATTTCAGAGGGCTGGAGTGACCGTCCATCAAATTCCCATCCCTCAGGTGTGTGAAGTAGCAAGTGCCCAGGGCCTAGCAGGCAGTCGTTAAAACATCAGGCTTTACCTTCCATCATATCCCACCCATTCCAGGCAGAGATCACAAATTATGACTCCCTTTCCCTTGCAGGCTTCTGGCGCCCCTCCCTGCCTCTCAGGTGCTCTTCTGCACACGGCTGTGTCCGACTGAACAGAACACTGTACCAGGAGCTGTGAAATCTACCTTCACATGTGTGTCCTGCCCTCAAAGAACAAACATAGAGGAGAAAAGGTTAAAATCAGCCAGGAACAGGAAGTGATTTAATTTTAAATCAGCTTAAGACAACAGAAGAGTTCACATCACTGTACATGACTGCAAAGTGAACTGAAGAGATAGTGATCGCTCTGTTTCAGGAGGGAAAAGAGCACCTCAGGCTGGGAGCAAGGGAAGGGTTTGAGGAGGAGGCACTATTTGAGCTGAGTCTGGAAAAACAGCCAGGATTGGGGAGAGGCTGCCAGAAGGGGGTGTGGACCAGGCTGAAAGGAGGTAGCATCCCCTATAACCCAGAGCACTGGGAACTCCTGGAGAGCAGGGCTGGGGCCTCGCTCACCTCTGCACCCCTGCTGCAGCAACAGTGGGGGTGGCCTGTGAACTGAATGGGCAGACAGCGGGGGTAGAGTTGGCAGGACTCAGACATGAAGGGGCGCTGCGGCACTCAGTGCTTTCTGCGTCTCTCCTGTACTGGGGGGACCATCAGTCCCCTCACCCCTTCACCCACCCAGTCCCTTCCTGCCTCTGTGCTTTTCCATGTCCCCACCCTAAGAAGCAGCAGCACCAACACAGGCGGGCATTGTGCCCTTCAATGGGGTCCATTCATACGTGAAGCCCCTCTCTACTGCTCAATGCCAGTACTCTGTGACCCCCAGGAAGGGCCACACCTTCTCTGGGCCCCATTTAAAGACTCGATGCTACACTGAAGGGCAGACTGAGGTCCAAGCACACATCCTGGCAACAGGAAGGGGACAGATCTTCAGGCATGTGCCCTCCTCTCCAGGCTTCTGGAAGCAGTCCAGGAAGAGAGAGAAAAAAAGGCGCAGGGATGAGCGACAGAGGGATCTCCTGGCGCACTCAGCTTCTTCTCTGAGCTGGCTCACATGCCTCTTCTGGGAGTTCAGACAGTCGGACCCAGTTGACTCTATGGGAGACTATGGCCCCAGGCCCAATGTTGGGGCACCAGATAAGACTGAGTGAGGGCTTATGTGGGGTCCATCCAGTGGCCAGCAAGCCCTCCGTGGAGGGTCCATATGCCATTGACATCTTGCTCCAGAGGTCTGAACAGTCCTGCTGTCTACCTCCAGCTTGCTTCCAGGGCTGGAGATCACACGGTCCACCTCTCACTTTGGGCTTCCACAGCCTGTACCAGGCCTTCGCCCAGAATGGCAAAGTCTTCCAGGATGGCCTCTACATTGGGCACCATCACCAGCTCCCCACCTTGAGACACCACCATACGCCCCTTTGTATTGGAGGCCTGGGAAAACCAAAGAAATGTGGATTGAGGTGTCACAAAGGCACACCCACAGACACCAAGCTAGGGGTGGTATAAGAGTAGTAGAGACAAACACACCCACACACTTCACACCTGAGAGCACACTCCCAGAGCAGCCACACATAGACATGCGTGCCCCCGCAGAGCCACACATACACAACTCAGGAAAACACGGCTGTTGTTGGCCAGCATACCTTAAAAGGCTGGGGCTGGAAGCTGGTGGGCTTCCAGAGGACACCAATCACCTCTCCACCATGCTGGTCATAAAAGAAAAGGGCCAGGTCCCCGAAGGCCTCCTAGTGATGGGCAAGTCAGAGACAGGATTACAGGTGGGCGCTGGAGAGCAACCCCCAGGGTCCTAACCCCACCTGCAAGTCACCTCCCCAAGGGCAGAGAGTCTTTCAGACCTACCCTGAGCTGGGCCAGGTAGAGCTGAGGAGGATCAAAGCCCAGCACGGGCATCAGGGATGAGGGTCCTGACTCACTGAGCAGCCCCCGACAGAAGGAGGCAGCTGGCGAGTCCACAGCCTGCCGGTGCCGGGGGATGTGGCGGGGAGACAGGCGGATCAGCACGTCGTACATGTCCAGGGGAGGCCGGAACACCATCTGAGGAAGGGGAGTCAGCAGCGCTCACTTGGAGTTGGCAGCTGACTACAAACCCCTCCATGTGCCCATCTTGGGTGCCTCCTCTTCCCATTATGGCCCCAAATGCCCATTTGTTGGCAGGAACACCAAGCGGGCTTGGGCCAGCAGAAGCAAGGATGGAAGCATGAAGCCTGATGGAGCTGGGGCCCAGGTTCTTCTCCAGGCTCCAGTATTGCCAAGTGCTGAGAGCAGCTTCAACACCTTCTCTGGATTCATTTTCAACAAACCAGGGACTGGGCATCTTGGGAGGGCCTTGCTGGCTCCAGACTTCCAGGGCTCAAAGGGTAAGTCCCCAGAGCCCCTGGAGTCACCCCTGGTCAGGGCTTACCCTGATATCCCCAGGCCCCCGGGGATCCATTAGTTGCTTCTCTAGGACAGGCAAGGCCTCTGCTGCCAGGACCATGAGCTGCTGGAGGATCTGGGGACACACATGCATCAGGTAAGTCAGATCCCACACTGAGTCTCTGAGCTCAGAGTGGACCTGCTTTTTCTTTGGGATAGAAAACCACACATTTGGAGACAGGACGGACTGAACCTGAGGCGAGGGTCCATCCTGTGTCCATATGGAGCTTTTGCGGTCCTGGGGGGTAAAGATGACCATGACAGGGAGTCGTGTCCGAGTTGCCAGGAAGCCACTGCGCATCTCCACTTGCTCCTCCGCTGCGGAGGAGAGGGGGTCCTGGGTCAGCCTGCCCCGCTGCCTGACACTCTCTTCTGCCCAGGTCTTCCTACCATCCACCCAACAGCTGCCCATCACAGGGG
The DNA here is from genome assembly GCA_004024925.1 of Scalopus aquaticus. Lineage (NCBI taxonomy): Eukaryota > Metazoa > Chordata > Mammalia > Eulipotyphla > Talpidae > Scalopus > Scalopus aquaticus. The sequence goes on from PVIJ01001956.1 coordinate 32,461, forward strand.
TTTTCCAACACCCCTCCCCTATGTGGCAAAGGTGATGAAAGGGACACCGTATTTGCCTCCAACGGGTGGGGCATTAAAACCAGCCTCAACCCAGAGACAGAATTTTCCACTGCCTGGCGCCCCAGCCTGGTTTCCAGACCTGAACAAGCTGAGGCCTGCCCATGGCCCCCTCCCACCCTATGCTCCTACACACCTGGGGAATTAGGAAGCTGACACCTTCCTCTCTGCTGGAACCGGGGGCTCCTCATATTACAACAAGAAATCATCATTCCCATCCCCCAAAAGGTCTGGGCATCTATTCTAACCTGAACCCTGTTGTTCAGGTCCTCCTTCCACTCTTCCTTCTCCTTCACACACCGGCTGCCCACTCTCTGCAGCTGCTTACCACTGCCAGTCTATTCAGTTTCTGGCCATCACATCATCAAACCACCTCTCTCCAGCCTCAGAGCTCCCTAGAGGCCTGGTCTAGGCTCCTTCCTCCTAGTTATTTCCCAGCCCAAGGCAGTGATGGCCAGGAATAGATATCTAGGATGACGGAGGCACAGAGAAAACCTAACAGACCAAAGGAAAATCCCCAAAGGGCAGTTCTTAACAGTAGTCTGAGCCCAGTACACCACTTACCAGTGAGTTCATTGTTGAGGTTGACAATAAGGGGGGTATTCTTCCAGTCAAAGGTTGATACCAGCAAAAGGAACCGAAGGAAGCCCACCTGGGGGGAGCTGAGAGGAAGAAGAGCCATGAGCCCCAGGCCCAGCCACACCTCGTTAGGTTTCTGGTGAGCCCTTGGCGTGGAATTAGGGGTGGGGGGCATCTTAGAACTCTTTCTGTTACTTGCTTCAGTCCCCCTCCCATTTGAATTGAAGGGACAGCATGGGGGATGAAAACGGGTACCAAAGGAAATTTCCTCACCACATAAAAGGTAGTGGGAATCACCTGGGAGGGGTGAAGGGCTCAGGGTGCAGGAAAAGGGCAGCAGCCACCAGGTCCAGGCTCTCATCTGTGAGTCCCTCACCCAGAAGCTGGGCACGTACCCACCGCTTGGCCAGTCGAGCCACACCCGAGAAGGCTGGATGCTGCTGTTGGAGCCTGTGAGGGCAGAGGCAGCAGCGCTGAGACTCAGGCCGTGAGGGCCCAAGAACAGGGCTTCAGCCCCACTGCCACTACCCACTCAACTCTCACCACCATGACCCCCATTATTACACGTGTAGTCTCATCCTCCCAACAGATGCCCCAAGAAATTGGTCCCAGTATTACTGTCATTTTACAGATAAGGAGAATACGGTCCAGGGGGAGTCCTGCCCAAAGGGACACAGCAAGTGAGTGGCAGGGCCACCTGCCTGATGCGCCTCCACATCCCTGAACTATCACACCATCTGGCCTCCCAGAGAGACAAGTGGACAGGAAGGCAGAACAGGAGCAGGAGAGGGTTTCCAGACAGAAGAGACTGCGGTGGCTGTACCCATGCAAGGCACTGGTGAGCAGGGGCAACTGCCTGGTGTCCCTCTCCAGGCAGAGGGAAGCAGGCGTGTCCCTCAGTGAGATCATCCCCTCGGGGCTGCGCATCTCCTTCAGGATCTGGGGCTCCCGCTGATAGGCCACACGAATCCGAAACACGAACCCATCCTGGTGGAAAAGGGGATGGGATGGGAGGTGCACTGGCTGGGAGCACCCTGCTATTCTACCCCTCTCCCGCCCTCCCCACCCCAGGGGCATCCCAGGCCCACATCAGCCTAACCTTAAGGACGTCAGTGTGCGTGGCAGTGGCACGGCACTGCAGCCCATGCTGTTGGGTTAGCAGCTCTGCCAGGCGCAGCTGGAAGGCTGCTCGGACCCGCCGGATGGCCTCAGCATCCTGTGGCCACTGCCCACTGCCCTCCAAGTGACACACCACTGGAAAGATGAGTGAGAGACCTCAGACTGCACGCTAGAGTGGGAACCGGTCCTGTTGCTACTCTCCAAAAGACCCCTCACCGGTCATGGGCTCCACATAGGCTGGACAGGGCTTGTCGGGCCGGGGCAAGAGTGAGGCCCGCTCCTGTAGGCGCTCATAGAAGGCATAGGCTGGCCGGACTGGGGCTGGTGGGAACACCTAGAGAGAAAAAGGGAGACTGAGGAAGTGGCCTCAGACTGGGAGGGAGTGCCCAGAGTCAGGAGTTGAAAGCGGGGAAGGTAAGTGGAGCAAAGGTGGGGAATACCTAGCAAAAATGGCTCCCTGCCCCCTTATGCCTCACCTCGGTGTAACGCAGTGCTGGGTGAGCTCCCTGAACAGCAGACACAGTCAGGGGGAGATCTTCCAGACCCCACAGCAGGCGGCTGAGGTCGTCATAGCAACGCACCACCGCTGCCAGGGCCTCCTCACCTGTGCTGGAGGTCTGAGAGAGAGAAGACAGGAAAGAGGCAGAGATGGTCAGAACCAGCAGATGTGGCCTTGGCTCAAGTTGCTGTGGAGCCAGCGCCCCCTCTGCTGGCCTCTCTAGGAAGCACAGCCAGGCTGAGGTGGTAAGGACTTGCCAAATCTACCACCTGGATTATGCCACACTGGCTACTCCCCAATCCCTAACCTGGATCCCAGGCCTGACCTAAGGCCTTTACCTCTTTCAGGCGTTGGATCAGTGAGTCCAGAAGGCCCCCCACATAGTGAACACAGGTATCTGGGATGTCAGCATGGCTGGTAAAGGAGCACAGTGTGGGCATTAGGGCTATGGAGTGAGTTGCTGGACATGAACTGGTCACTTCCAAAAGTGTCCTAAAAGGCTCCACAGCCCACTGTTGCCTCCTGGCATCAAGAGGCTAATACTTACAATGCCAATAGGTGGGTGACCACCTGATGGGGAATGAGGCGCTTTTGGGCCATAGAGGCTGCCTCCCAGACCACAGCTTCCCGAATGGCTCCATCCTGGAATCGCCGAAGCTCTGAGCGAGATCCCCAAAACTGGCGGAACTCGGCAGCCTATGGAAAAGCGAAGGGTGTTGGGAAAGAGCAACAAAGAAGGGTTCTTCAGAGACCTTCCTGACAAACTTCAATCCAGACAGCATGAGTATGACACACCACACTCCTTCCAATGCACATTCTAGACATCCCAAGACAGGGCCAAATTACTCTACAAACCCCATGGTTCCTCACCTCAGGCTGGTCAGCCTCTGGACCCAGCTCAAGGACACTGGTCAGACCCTCAGGCCGGAGGAGCAATCCGAGGGTCAGAGTCCCGGAGTCTCGGTGCTTTGGTGGGTCCTGGCTGATGTCCCACTAGGTATAGAAAGACTGAATCCAAGAATCTCCCAGTTTGGTCCACGAACCCACTTTCTAGCTAGAGAGACAGTATCTTTTGTATCCCGAGACCCTAGATCCAGTCTCTCTCATACCTACAAACTTCCTGACCCACACATCCCCTCACCTCTGAGACAGGGGGCCGAGAATGGGCCAACAGGTGCAGCCGGGACCCCAGGCCCTGCTCCAAGAGGGCAGTTAGTGGCCCCAAAGCAGCTGAGACATAGTCCCCACCGTGATCCTGCAGCTCGGGCCACAGCTTCAGTCGGTGACACGCTGCCTGCAGGCGACTCAGCGGGCGGAGACTTGGGGGCGCAGGAGAACAAGGAGGGAGAATCAAGCGCAGCCGGTCACAGTGACACACACACCAGGATGTGAGCGCCTGCCAGAGGCCATCTGCCCCCACACAGTAGGCCCAGGGAAACAGGACCTGCTGACATTCCCTGTCACCCCCAAACTTACTGCAGGACGTGGTCAAAAGTACGGATCATGGGTTTGGGAGTCATCAACAGCAACTGGAAACCGTCGTCGGCTTTGCTCTCCAGCAAGGCCATAGATAACCGTGCCTCGTGCTGCACCTGGGACCAGAGGGCAGGGCAGAACCCAGAGGTGAGACCACCACTGCTGTTCCCTCCCCTCACACCTAAGGGCTCAGACTGGGACAGGCCTAACCTAAACTCTTTGGAGAGGTATTTCTGGGGTTCTGGTGCTGACATAAGGGATAGAGCTGGAAACCTGGGGAACCCAGGAATAGAGGACCATTGGTACCTGGTGGTAAGTGGAGGCAGTGACATCAGCACAGAGATTGAGACGGCCTGAAGAGTCCAGGAAGACAACAGAGAAGGCCTGGTGAAAGTCAGCCACGGCCGGCTTGGAGGGAAAGAGAAAAACAGTCAGGATTGGGGCCTATACTGTCAAGTCTCCTTGCCCAGACTCAGGTTGGCCCCACTTACCAAGGAGGCATCTGAGCTGGGACATAAACTGATCCCATTGACAGTCAGATCCGTTGTGGCTGAAGTGAACCAGAGAAGGTGGTTGCGTGAGAAGGAGTTCCGCTCCCCAGGGATCCAGCCCTAAGGAAATCCTCCCTCCAGCCAGGTGGCTGCAACTGCCGGCCTCTGGGATTTAGTGAACTCGACAATCTGCCTGAGGTTTTCTCAGGGTGCCTTTGCCTTTCCGAGTCTAGTCGCCTCACCCAGAAACTGCAAGACGCTTCTTAAGACCTGGTAGCCACTCATGGTGGTGTGGATCTTGCGTGTGGACACGAGGAAGGCCACCAGCATGGAGACAAGGAATCCGCTGAACCCTCCCAGGCCCTGAAAGAGATGAAGGGAGAGGCCCAAGCTCAGAGCCAGCGCCACCCAGGGAGGCAGGCGAGCTGGGCCAATCCCAACTCACCTTGTCCAGTTCCCGCTGCCGCAGCCAGACCTTCAGAAGCGCCACACCATCCTTCAAGCCCATAGCCGAGCCCAATGTGGTTGAAAGCAGATGTATGTGGGACTCAAGAGCTATGTCCTGCAGGACCCATGTGTTATAATGGGGGGTGGGAGGCTCTGGACTACCTGTGAGAGGAAAGGGGAAGCCATGAGAGGAGTCCCCAAAACACCCTTCCCTCCAGCGCCACCTTGACACCAGTGCATGCTCACCATCTCCTGGGGAGCTCTGCCCTCGGTACCAGGCAGAGCGCACATTGTTTTTGGATGGCAGCAGGCGGCACGGGCGGAAGAAGTCAGGCGGGGGGCATGGATGCAGACGTACAGTGACCAAACGCTCATCCTTCCCTGAAGGGAGATGGGGTGTTGAGACACTGCAGCCCACGGAGTCAGGGGGCCCCTGCACCACCACTCTCTTCTACGAGGCCCTGTGCCCTCCCATCTCAGAAAGAGGGTCCTATAGCTTTTCCCTCAAACTTGAAGCCCAAGCCTTTCATCCTGGACTTGTGGCCCTGTGCTTCCTCCACTGGATTTGCTACCCCAAACTGCCCTCAGCCCAGTGTGTGTCTCCCACCATGTGGTCGCAGAAGCAGTGAGGGTTTCAGGTGGCAGCCACTGGTATAGGAGAAGCGAACACTGCCAAAGAGAGAGTCTTGGGCCAGGTGGTGGGCCAAGTGGGCCAGGTAGAGGGCACGCTTGCGGAAGTATCGCTGGTTCAGCCCATCCTTGTCCTGCAGGATCTCCTGGAGGGGGTCAGGAGGAGAAAAGGATAGCCAGACACATAAATGCTTGTGGTTGGAAAGTTTGGAGGCCAAGACGAACCCAAACTGAGTCACAATTTTGCAATTCTAGGCCATGGTACCTGAGCCAGGGGTAGCAACACCAACAGCAATTCTCAGATGAGGAAGACAAAATGCCAAAGAGGCAGCAACTGGCACATCGAAGCTGCCCTCTCGACTACTGCAGTGGTCTGCTCATTTGACTTAGAAATCAGATTCCAACCCCCTGGCAAGTGGCAGGTGAGAGAGAGGGAGCCAGGAAAGGTGATAAAGTGGGAGGTCTTTATCCCCCAAACTTGGGACCTCACCCTGGGCATGGTCAGTGCCACATCCACATTGATGTCTGGCCGGATGCAGGTGCCCAGAAGGTAGCTGCCCACAACAGTGACCTGGGCTGGGGGCAGGAAGCGGAAACAGCCCTTTACAGCATACGGTACTTGATGGAGGGGGACTCGAACCCCAGCTGGGAGCCACTCTTGGTCCATCAGCTGTGGAGACAGAGAAAGTGACACACATTGCTTTGACTGCCTTCCTGACACGCCCCCTTGATGTCTAGTATGTATCTCAAATTCAACACATAAACATATTTGAAACCAAGTTCCTGATCTTCCTGTCATCATGTCTTCCTCATTAGGGAAACTTCATACTGGTTACACAATCAAAAATGTTTAAGTCGGGACCTCCCTGGTGGCGCGGCGGTTGGGCGCTGCGCTGTGGAGCTGTCGGCAGCGGCAGCGCGATGCGAGTTCGACGCCCAGCCGGGGAGAATCCCACATGGCGCGGCAGACCTCTCCTGCCTCGCCCGCTGCTCCCCTCAGCAGTGTGTTTCTGATCTGCCTGTTCTGCTCCCCACTCTGTGTCTGGTGAACCCTCTCGCCACTCCACGCCTCTGGCCTGTACCCCAGCTTGTACGTATAAATAAATAAATCTTTAAAAAAAAAATGTTTAAGTCACCGTGGCTCATCTTTGTTAGGAATATCCTTTTCACTTTCAGGAAATATCCAGATACTGGCGACTGCTCTACTTCTCTATCTTAGTCTGTGCTACCACAATTTTTCAATAGAGCCTTGCACTGTAAGTTCCCAACTATTCCTCTGACTTCACATTTGTCTCCCTCCCTTCTACTCTCAACACGTTAGCCTGTGTGAACTTTTTTTTTTTTTTAAGATTTGTTTATTTGTGCATACAAGAGCTGGGGTGTAGGCCAGAAGTGTCAGGAAGGGGGGCTTGAGGGGATTCACCAGAGACAGCGTTGGAAGCAGAACAGGCAGACTGACTGAAATACACTGCTGAGGGGAGCAGTAGGCGAGGGAGGAGAGGTCTGTTGCACCATGTGGGAAGCTTCCTGGCCAGGGATCGAACTCGTGCTGCAGTGGCTGCCATTAGCTTCATAATGCTGAGACTTAAACCCTTGTGTCACCAGGGAGACCGATGTGTGAACTTTTAAAAGCTGAAGTTAGAGGCCTCCCTGGTGGCACAACAGGTTAAGTCTCAGCATTATGAGCTAATGGCAGCCACTGCAGCACGAGTTTGACCCCCCCGACCAGGGAGCTTCCCACATGGCGCAGCAGACCTTTCCTGTCTCGCCCACTGCTCCCCTCAGCAGTATACTTCAGTAGATCTGCCTATTCTGCTCCCCAATCTGTCTCTGGTGAATCCTCTCACTGTCCCCCCACCTCTGCCAACACCCCAGTTATTGTATGCATAAATAAATAAATCTTAAAAAAAAAAAGCTGGGCCTCCCTGGTGGCACAACGGGTTAGGCGCAGCGCTGTGGACTGTAGGGGCGCGGTTTCAATGCCCGGCCGTCAGGGAGGGATTCCCACGTGGTGCAGCAGACTGCACCCTCGCCCGCCGCCCCCCTCAGCAGTGTATTTCCCCTCACCGCCCCACACCTCTGGCCTGCACCCCAGCTTGTATGCAAAAATAAATAAATCTTAAAAAAAAAAAAATAAGGGCATCCCTGGTGGTGCAACGGGTTAAGTGCAGCACTATGAAGCTATCCAGAGCCACTGCAGCTCGAGTTCAATGCCCGGCTGGGGAGATTCCCACATGGCGCAGCAGACCTCCTTGTCTTGCCCACTGCTCCCCTCAGCAGTGTACTTCAGTTGATCTGCCTTTTCTGCTCCCCACTCTGTCTCTGGTGAAACCTCACACTGCCCTACACCTCTAGCCTGCATCCCAGCTTGTATGCATAAATAAACAAATTTAAAAAAATAAACAGAATAAAAAAATAAAAAGTGGAAGTTAGATCACATCACCGCTCTACAAAAACCTGCAGTGGTTGCCCATTTCACCAAGAGTAATCACCAAAGTCCTTGTTTAGGTGAACAGAGCCCTGAATGATACACCCCCTTCATCCATAGCTGTCTGAACTCATCTCCTTCCATCTCCCCATCATTCACTGCAAGAAATATATAGATATACTCCTGCCTTTAAGCCTTTGTTTTGGCTGTTTTCCCTTGTTTTGGCTTTTCTTCCCTTAGGAATCTATGTGGCTGATTCACTATCTTCAAATCTTCACACAAATGTCACCCCAGTAAGGCCTCCCTGGGGTTAAATCTCAGAGCTGTCACTGCTGCAGCGTGAGTTCAATCTCCACCCAGGGAGCTAACCCACATGGTGTAGCAGACCTGTCCTGTCTCACCCACTGTTCCCCTTTGCAGTGTATTTCAGTAGATCACCTGTTCTTTTCCTTACTCTATCTCTAGTGGATCCGCTCACCCTCTGCACCTCTGGCCTACACCCAGTTCTTTTTCTTTTTTTAAAGATTTATTTATTTATTCTTATAAGAACTGGGGTGTAGGGCAGAGGTTTGGGGTGGTGAGAGGATTCACCAGAGACAGTGGGGAGCAGATCAGGTGGATCCACTGAACTACACTGCTGAGGGGAACAGCGGGCGAGACAGGAGATGTCTGCTGCACCATGTGGGAAGCTCCCTAGCCAGGGATTGAATTCGTGCTGTAGTGGCTGCGGACAGCTTCACAGGCTGACACTTAACCCGCTGCGCCACCAGGGAGGTACAATACATCCCAGTTCCTGCATGCATAAAAAATAAACCTGAAAATGGGCCTCCCTGGTGGCAGAATTGGTTAAGTTGCAGCATTATGAAGCTATCCAAAGCTACTGCAGCGTGGGTTCAATACCAGGCCAGGGAGTTTGCCACATGGCGCAGCAGACCTCTCCTGCCTCGCCCGCTGCTCCCATCAGCAGTGTATTTCAATCTGCCTATTCTGCTCCCCACCTCACACCTCTGGCCAACACCCCAGCTTGTATGTATAAATAAATAAAATCTTTAAAAAAAAAAAAACTCCTGTTTCAGATGCTCTCACTGAGGACCTCTTCTGGGTTTTCCAGCTCCTCACACTACCTGCTTACCTCTGTCTCAGGGATCGAAGGCACCTGCATGATCCGTTGTTTGACCTCCCGTAGGAAAGCATCAATCCGCTCTTTCTTTTTCTCTGACAGCCTCACTTCCTTTAGAAGCTCCTCTACCTGTAAGAAGGGCAGGGGAGATTCCGTCAGTCTCAGGCCCTCGAGCTGCCCCTCTAACCCAAGTCCCAGTCACCCACTACCTGTAAGCGAAGCAAGCTGGAGTGGAAGAGGCTCTCAGTCTCCCGAAGGCGATTCAGCTCCTCATTGGTAGGTTCCTTGTACAGTTCAGCCCGGCTGAGCTTCACTGGCTGCAGGAGGCCCTCCACTGGAGACCCAGCCACTGCGCGCTTCTTTGGAGATTTCTTCTTCCTCTCCTTGCCTGTGCCTTCCAGAACTGGCTCCATCACCTGTGGCCAATGAGAGCGAAAAAGCCAGTGTGAGCTCACAGATGTCTAGCATCTGCCACCTGAAGCGCCACCATGACAGGAGATAGTTGTCAAAGCTTCACTGGCTCTTGGTCCCTCTTTTCAATGGGAATGAGGATGTGTAAAATTCAGGATAGGGCCTCCCTGGTGGCCTACGGGTTAAGTCTCAGGCTATGACTGCTATGGCCTGAATTCCATCTCCAGCCAGGGAGCTAACCCACCTATGGCCGAGCAGACCTCTCCTATCTCACTCACTGCTCCCCTTAGCAATATATTTTATTAAATCCACCTGTTCTGCTCCCCACTCTGTCTCTAGCGAATCCTCTCACCCCCACCCCCCCCAGCCCCACTCCGGCACCTCTGATGTACACTCCAATTCCTCTATGTTTAAAAAACAAACTGGGGGGCCTCTCTGGTGGCACAGCAGTTGAGCGTTGCACTGTGGAGCTGTCGGCAGCACGCGATGCGAGTTCGACGCCCAGCCGGGGAGATTCCCATATGGTGCAGCAGACCTCTTCTGCCTTGCCCACTGCTCCCCTCAGCAGTGTATTTCTGATCTGCCTGTTCTGCTCCCCACTCTGTCTCTGGTGAACCCTCTTGCCACCCCACGCCTCTGATCTGTACCCCAGCTTGTATGTATAAATAAATCTTTAAAAAAAAAACAAAAAAAAAAACTAGGTCTCCCTGGTGGCTCAAGGGTTTAAGTCTCAGCACCACAGCCACTGCAGCACAAGTTCGATCCCCGGCCAGGGAGCTGGCCCACATGGTGCAGCAAAACTCTCCTGTCTCTCCCACTGCTCCCCTCAGCAGTGTACTTCAGTCGATCTGCCTGTTCTGCTCCCCACTCTGTCTCTGGTGAATCCTCTCACCACCACACACCTCTGGCCCACACCCCAGCTTGAATGCATAAATAAATCAATCTTTTTTTTTTTAAATTAAGGGCCTCCCTGGTGGCACAACAGGTTCAGTCGCAAAACTAAGAAGCTATCCGCAGCCATTGCAGTACTAGTTCGATCCCCAGCCAGGGAGCTTCCCACATAGTGCAGCAGACCTCTCCTGCCTCACCTCTGCTCCCCTCAGCAGTGTACTTTGTAGATCCACCTATTCTGCTCCCCACTCTGTCTCTGGTGAATCCTCTCACCACCCCACATCTCTGGCCTACCACCCCCAGTTCTTGTATGCATAAATAAATCTTTAAACAAACCCTCAGGATAACCACTACTTAGAATATTTACTAAGTTCCAAACTGAAAGTTCCTTGATTTGATGGCTGCCGATCTATCCGACAGCAACAGCAGGGAGCTCTGCTTGGAGTCAGAGGGGTAATAGCTCATTGGGTCCTGCCCTGAGCAAGGTCTGAACTCCTTGTATTTCCAGGCACCATGCATCAGGGAGTTTCCTTTTCTACTGTGTTTGCCTTGGGACTTCAAAAATGCCATCTCCTTGGGGCCTCCCTAGTGGCACAATGGGTTAAGTCTCAGCCTGTGAAGCTGTCTGCAGCCACTGCAGCACAAATCTTAAAAAAAAAAAAAAAAAAAAAGCCATCTCCATTCTTTCTGTCTCCAAATCCTACCAGGTTCCACCTTCCCTATAGACCAATTCCAAGCCCCAACTATAGTCTGAATCAATACACAGTAAGTACTCAAAGATGGAAAGAGTTAGAATCTACTGGTTCTGGAGCATATACTCGATAAGTAATGCCTTTCTCACAATAATTCTAGGAGAAATTGGACACATGAAGGAAGTTGTGTGAGCTCAAGTTCCCACAGCTGGCATACCTACATTATAAGTAAGCTTCAAATCCTGGTGTGTGGGATCCCAAACTTTCTTCCCTACAGCCCTGGGTCCCACCCCCTCTGCAGTCCAAAACCCGTAGAGCCTTACTGAAACACTCCAGAAGCGCCACCACGTGCCCTCGGTTACAGCACGGAGCACAGAACAGGGCACATGAGGAGAGATGCCTTCCAACGTCAAGAAGTAAGACCTGGTAAGCTAAATGACCCAAGCCATCAGGTCTCCTTCAATTTCAGGTTACAAGAGGTGCAACGCTCACCATGAGAGTTTAATAGGGATTACTGCGTCCATCCAAATAATACCATGTTCAGTCACCTATGGTAAGTCCTGACTATTTCAGAGTCCCAGGTTTGAAGCCTCGCGGGAACGGGATCCTCCAGAGAAGATCGCCATCGTGACACTCTCGAATAAGCTGTCAGGCTCTGGCATCTCCGACACATGAGCATCCTTTCCTACCAGAGGGCTCACCTACCTCCGACTCCCCAGGAGCTCCGCGATGCTGCGTTCCCGTAGGCGCCGGCCCCATCCCTCCGGGTCCAGGTCTGGCTTCCGTACTTCTAGTTTAAAGCCCACCTGCTTGGCACAACTTCGTCCCACGAGAAAAACTGCAAATCGGCCGAAATTCCGGGCCGATCAGCCCAACACCACAGGAAATGTGTTGCAGTTCCCGGCAGTCGCGCAGGCAAACCGCGTGCTGCAGGACCCCGCCCATCTCCAGAGCCATTGGATAAGAGCCTGATTACTCGCTCTCCATTGGTCTCTATCACTCTCCAAGGCCGCCTATTTTGGGGGCGGGGCCAAACAGGGCTCTCTAATTTACGACCTCTTTGCGACTCCAGACCGGAAGTCGCCTTGTGGTTTGACGGTCGCTTCCTTTTCCTCACTTCCTCCGCTCGGGTCGCAAAGGGAAGACGGGGCTACCTTGGGCCCTCTGAAAAAGGCTTATTTATTTACGACGTTGGTTGTTTACCTTTTCATCTTCCACCACGCCATCCCAATAACATATTTTGTCAGTTCTACCTCTAAGATATACCTTTATTCACTCTTCTCTGTCTATAACGCCAAATTTAGTCCCAATGACCTCATTTACTAGATTATGGCCATCGCTTTTCTCCAGTTTATTAAAATTTCCAAATCTATCCAACGTTGCAATAATAAATTATCATTTTAAACAAAAACTAATAAATGAACTCCCATATTACCTTCACCTACCCATCATAACTTCGTGTTAGTGTTCTGTCAAATTTGTTTTTTCTTTCTTTTTAATTTTTATTTATTTTTGCGTGGAAAAACTGGAGTGTAGGCCAGAGGGGCGGTTGGCACGAGACTTCACCAGAGACAGACTGGGGAGAAATGGCAGATTTACTGAAATACACTGCTAAGAAAGAAGCAGGTGAGATAGGAGAGGTCTGCTGCACCATATATGGGTTGGCCACCTCGCCTGCGGTGTAACTCAGGCCTTGGCTGTGATAGCCCTGAAACTTAACACCTACGTCAAATGCTTTGGCATCTATCTACTAAAACAAGGACTACTTTCATCACTGTAATCCTATTATACAATTCAGGAAATTTTTTTTTAAGATTTTATTTATTTATGCATACAAGTTGGGGTACAGGCCAGAGGTGTGCGGTGGTGAGAGGGTTCACCAGAGACAGAGTGGGGAGCAGCACAGGCAGATCGAAGGAAATACACTGCTGAGGGGAGCAGCGGGCGAGGCAGGAGAGGTCTGCCGCGCCATGTGGGAATCTCCTTGGCCAGGCGTTGAACTCGCGTCGCTGCTGCCGACATCTCCATAGCGCAGCGCTTAACCGCTGCGCCACCAGGGAGGCCCCAATTCAGGAAATTTTACCTTTATTAAACATTATTCTAAAGTCCACATTCAAATTTTGCCAATTATCCCAATAGTATCTTTTACATAACAGCATTTTATATGCTAGTACAAGATCATGCACTAATTTAGTTACCATGTTTCTTTTCTCTCAATCTGGAATATGGCCAGAACTCTCTCTTTTTTTGTTTTTAGTCTTTAGTAACAACATATAGGAAAATTTTATTAAATCGTTTTAAAGACTTTTTAAAAAATTAACACATTATAAGGGCAGAGTCTGAATAGTCACAAACCAAGCATAACCTATGTAACTATTTCCCAGAAAAGAAGCAGCACTTTTCCTAATGTCATTACTTTCCCTCATGCTTTCTAGTCACTAACCCCCAACAGTAATCACTATCCTGACTTCTAATAGCATAAGTTAGTTTATACAATAGCTTTTAAAGAAATCTTCACATCAGGGCCTCCCTGGTGGCACAAGGGGTTGTCTCAGTGCTATGAAGCTATCCGCAATCACTGCAGCACAATGTCAATCCCCGGCCAGGGAGCTTCCCACATGGTGCAGCAGACCTCTCCTGTCTTGCCATTGCTCCCCTCAGCAGTGTGTTTCAGTCAATCTGCCTGTTCTGCTCCCTACTCTGTCTCTGGTGAATACTCTCAACGACACTCCCCCCACCCCCACTCGTTTCTGGCCTACACTCCAGCTCTTGTATGCATAAATAAATAAATATTTTTTTTTAAAAAAAGGAACCTTCACATGATTGACATGAGAGGCCTTGTCCTTTAATCATTTCCACAGGTTGGTAGAATGAGTTTTCAGGAATTAATATTCTACCATTTCACTTTCATTATAAAAATTTGTCAGTGGCTCCCAATTATACTTATAACAAAAACTCTGGCAACAGGCCACATTGAAACAGTCCCTCCCTTGTTATCTCACCGTTTTTCTTTTTCTTTTTTTTTTTTAAAGATTTTATTTATTTATTTTTTAATTTATTTTTTATTTATACATACAAGCTAGGGTACAGGCCAGAGGCGTGGGGCGGCGAGAGGGTTCACCAGAGACAGAGTGGGGAGCAGAACAGGCAGATCAGAAGTACACTGCTGAGGGGAGCAGCGGGCGAGGCAGGAGAGGTCTGCCGCACCATGTGGGATTCTCCCTGGCCGGGCATCGAACTCGCGTCGCCGCTGCCGACTGCTCCATAGCGCAGCGCTTAACCGCTGCGCCACCGGGGAGGCCCTCTCACCGTTTTTCTTGACAATCTACCCCTAACTTAACTCCAGCCACATCAGCCTTCTTTCAATACTATGGTTATACCAAGTTCTTTCCCACTTTAGAGAATTGAACCAAACCCTTTTCTCTGCCTAGACTTTTTTCTCCTTTTCATCCTTTAGCTCTCAGTATTAAAATTACTTCTTCAGTTAAGCCTTCATTGACCACCCAATGTGAAACATATTTTTAAAGATTATTTATGCATACAAGAACTGTGGTGTAAGCCAGAAGTGGGGGGTGGTGGTGGTGAGAGGATTCACCAGAGACAGAGTGGGGAGCAGAATAGGCAGACTCACTGAAATACGCTGCTGAGGGGAGCAGTGGGAGAAAGAGGAGAGGACTGCTGCACCATGTGAGTTAGCTCCCTGGGCTGAGTTTGGGTTATCTCCCTGGCCTGGGATCAAGCCTGTGCTGCATTGTGGCTGCTGATAGCGTCATAGTGCTTAGACTTAACCCCTTGGCCACCAGAGAAGTTCCAAATGTGAAATATATTTTCCCTTATTTTGCAACTGTGTAATTCCCAGAGAAAAGGGAGGGTCCAGGTTCCCTGCCCACCTCACCACCAAGGAAGGGTGGAGCTGGGCTGGGAGGAAAAACCAGAAAAGGGCCTGGGAGAGAAGGAGTGAGGGTAAGAAGATCAGGAAGGCAAGGAGGGAGATGAAGAGAAAACCTAGAGACCCAGGGAGCAGAAAGACATGTGAAAGAGTCATACTTACTTCTCCATCTTGGACTTATACCAGGGACTTGGGGGACATGGAAGGAGTTACTTGAAAGAGACACAGATGTAGGCAAGAGACCTGTCAGGGACTGACAATGGCAGACTTTATCTTGACTTGTATTTTGATTTTGCACTTTCCTTCCAGACTTGGCTTCCTTGTTCTCCTTTCCAATGGGTCCCCAGCAGAAGGTAACAGACTTGTGGCAAGCTTTTGGGCCTTAATGGTCCTGCTATGGGCCAACCCTATTTGGCTGCACATTTACCCACAAGGATGTGGGTAACTTTGTGTGTTTCACGGGGAAACTATTTTTTTTAAAGATTTATTTATTTATGCATACAAGTTGGGGTACAGGCCAGAGGCGTGGGGTGGCAAGAGGGTTCACTAGAGACAGAGTGGGGAGCAGAACAGGCAGATCGACTGAAACACACTGCTGAGGGGAGCAGCGGGCGAGGCAGGAGAGGTCTGCCACACCATGTGGGAATCTCCCTGGCCGGGTGTTGAATTTGCGTTGCCGCTGCCGACAGCTCTACAGCGCAGTGCGTAACCGCTGCACCACCAGGGAGGCCCCATGGGGAAACTATTTTAACTATATTCTTTATTTTCTCTAATGCAGGAAAATTCTCTATTGCATATTCATTGTATTAAAGTTCTTCTCTGTTGAAGGTCTTATGCACTAAAAGTATTTTTTTCTTTATGTGGCAGATGGCAGAACGCATTTAGAGCAGCCAGGTTTGGGTGTCCTAGGGTGCCCCTCATTCTGCCTACTGACAATCTCATCACTCCACTATTTCCTTTTTGGCATTTCCCTCCCCCTCAATATGTGACTGTTTAACAGTTGTCTACTTCTTTGTCCTTAACTGAATCCCTGGAAACAAGTACCAGGTCTACATGCCCAATGCTTGGTACAGAGCAAATACTCAATAATCATTTACCAAATGAATGTATGTGACTGCTGTCAGCCTTTTAGTCTCACCAGTGTCTTCCTCATGCCCTACTGATAATGAACTACTTGGAATTTTCCTACTCTTTCTTTTGCTACCTTTAAACTTGTTGCCCTCTCTGAAGAATATGTTTCTCCCCAGTTTGACTGAGATATAATTAACATATTATTGCTTAAGTTTAAGTTGCACAGTGTGATGATTTGTTACACAGGTATATTGTGAAATAATTACCACAATAAGGATATTTAATACATCCTTCATCTCACATAATTACCATTTATTGTTCTGTTACTATGATGAGAACATTTAAGATCTACTCTCTTAGGAATGAAAGCCTTAGAGTAAAAAAAAATTAATATGGAAGCTCCCTCGAACTGGAGGTGGAGTCAGAAAAGATTATCAACCAGAGGTGGGGGCAGGGAAGGTGATCAGTAACAGAGAAGGAACCTGACCCCATGGCAAAAAATTATACAAAGGAATAAGTCCCATCGAATAGCAAAGTATAAAACACCCCCTGCCCTGTGCCACACAGATCTTGTCCTTTAACATTGCCTGTCTGCATCTACACGATCATTTTTCCTTTTCCTTAATAAACTTGCCATGTGTGGGGGCCTCCCTGGTGGCACGGGGTTAAGTCTCAGCACTATGAAGCTATTGCCAGCCACTGTGGCATGAGTTCAATCCCTGGCCAGGGAGCTAACCCACATGGCACAGCAGACCTCTCCTGTCTTGCCTGCTGCTCCCCTCAGCAGTGTATTTCAATAGATCCACCTGTTCTGCTCCCCACTCTGTCTCTGGTGAATCCTCTCAATCCCCACACCTCTGAACTATACCCTAGTTCTTGTATGCATAAATAAGTAAGTCTTTAAAAATAAACTTGCTCTGTGCTAATGAATGAGAACATTTGCTGAAATCTTTATCAAAGATACCCAAGAATCCTGCTCTCTGAACCCCAACATTACTCATAGTCACCATGATCAAATTAAATGCCCAGAATTTATTCCTCTAATAACTGAAAGTTGTACCTTTTAAAGACATCTCCTAATTTCACTTCTCCCCAGTCTCTGGAAAACATTCTACTCTGATTCTGAATCTGGCTTTCTTATATTCCTTATATTAATGAAATCATATATTATTTGTACATGTCTTTCTCTGACTTACTTCACTTTTTATATAATGCCTTCAATGTTGTCACAAATGGCAAGATTACCTTTTTCTTTATGACTAAACAATGTTTTGACTGTTAAGGAAGATCTCCTGGAGGAGATGAGGCTTGTGGTGGCTTGAGCATGATTTAAGTTTGAATTGACTGAAAGGAGAAAGTGGCACCACTGAAGTCTGAGGAAGACCAAAGAGCTGAGAGATTAGTCGATCACTCATTCCAAGTCAGATCACACTTGAGAAATGTCAAGTTCTATGTAAAGCTCAGTGTCAAAAATATAAATAAGGGGACAAATAAGACAGGATGTTCACAAGTCAGAAACCTGAAAGCATGCTCTCATGCTCACCTCACAGGCTAGTTCTGCTATTAATTTATTTTTAAATTTTTAAAAAAGATTTATTTATTTATGCATACAAGCTGGGGTACAGGCCAGAGGTGTGGGGAGGTGAAAGGGTTCACCAGAGACAGAGTGGGGAGCAGAACAGGCAGATCGACAGAAACACACTAAGGGGAGCAGCGGGCGAGGCAAGAGAGGTCTGCCCCACCACGTGGGAATCTCCACCTGGAGTCGAACTCACGTTGCTGTCGCCGCTGCTGAGAGCTCCACAGCCCAGCACCTAACCGCTGTGTCGCCTAACTGCTGCACCACCAGGGAAGCCCTCTGCTATTAATTTGAATGTAATTTCACAAAGGTTTATTCTGCCCTGCTCTGCCTCCACTTAAACTGCATCCTCCTGAATATTTTCAACCTTATTCTTCCTCTTAATCACCTTCACTAGTACTCAGCAAAATTTGTCTGCTAGTTAGTTGGTCTTTTTTTTTTTTTGGTCTGTTTATGTCTTGGCCCCTAAAATGTAAGCTCCCTGAGGGCAGGGACCAATTATTTCTGTCTCATTCACTACCAAATCCCTGGCATTTAGCACTGGGCCTGTCACATAACAGGCACTCAATAAATATTTGTTGAATGAAGAGCTCTTTCTCAAGAGTACCTCATAGGCTGGGAGAAAGATGTAAACAAATAATGACAGTATAGGCTTGGGGGTGATATGGTATGCACAGATTGCTGTAAATAGGAAACTAGGAAAACAAGGTGATTAAAAGCAGTTAACACTAAAAAGGAGTGGCAAGATTCAACTCCAGATTCTGCTGTTTACTGAGTGACCCTGGCGAACTTTGTTAACCTCTCTAAGCCTTGCTAGAATCAGGAAAATAGATATTCAAGTCATGACCATATCATGGATTTTTGTGAGAATTAAATGAGTTATTACATGTAAAGAGCCTGTCACATGTTGAATAGGAATTGCAGCTATTTTTTAAAGGAAGATTGTGTGACTTCTTAAGAGCACTCTTCAAGATTTACATGTTAACATATGCAGAATGAAAAAATGTTGGCCCCTTAAAGAGTAATCCTGTAAAATCAGAATTAACCTTTGTAAAGTGAATACCCCTGCCTTTCATTTATCTTACCAACATTTTCATAGTTTTCTCTTCGGAGGAAGGTAATCAATTCTTCAAAAGAGTACCAGCTGGAGGGTAATAGGTGATACTGGAGACTAAGGTAATTGTCCTGTCCTTACCACCAGAGGGCACTGATCAGTCAATCAGGACCTGTCATTATGAAACAACCTGAGCAAGATCTAGGAAGCTGTTTCTGCCATTCATTCTTTTGACAAATATGTTTTGAGTACTTGCCACGTGCCAAACATTGTAGTAGCTTGTTTATGGTTATAAACAAGACCTGCTGTCCTTATGGAATTTATACTCTGTGTGGGTGGGGGGTGGGGTTAAATTTGTTATTTTTTTGGTTGTTGTTGTTATCCTCTTCTTACTCTTGGCTATAAGCCCATGAGAACAATTACTCAGTGTCTACTTTGTGTCCAAGGTATGCCCTGTTGCTGAGGATCCAGGGATGAATAAGACACAGTAGCAATCTACTAATAAACAATGTCTTACCTCCTAGGATAAAAAGGCATGAGACAAGCTCTGTGGAATTCTAGTTCCTCTGACCTGAGAATAGAGAGCCTTAAGTACATGACTCATAAACACATTAGGATGTTAGCCTCCCAGACAGGTATATGCTTATTAGTTACCCATTTTAGGGTTATGGTCACTCTAGCTATTTAGTTTGAGTTTGAAAGTTGATGTAAGGCCAGGGAAACGTTTCTGGTTTGAATGTCAGTTGCAGTGACTTAGGCTAAGGATCTACCATCTTCTGGGTCAGGGTGAGGTTACAGAGTTTATGTGGGTGAGATGCTTTGAAGATCAACTTTTTGCCTATTCCTCTATTCACAGCCTTGTTACTAAAGGTGTCAACAACATATCCCACATTTCCAGCCAGCAATCTTTTAGTTCCTTGAATTGAGGAAGAGGGGAAGTCAGAATCACTCAGAGACTCTCATTCTGGGAAGGGGGACTGCAATGACAAGACATTCTCCCTTGTCTGGAGTGTGCTCTAATTCCTGAGGAATTTGGTCTGTTGACCTATAGGGTAGAGTTGAGAGCTGGGCAGTGATTCTTTGAACTACTGAGTTCTTATCTCTGAGAAAAAAGGAATAAAAAAAGGTGTGTGTGTGTGTGTGTGTGTGTGTGTTCCTTCAGTGTGTATTGTGCATAGTGGCTTCTTCTCATGGATTATAGTATAGAAAGGAGGTTAAAAAAAGAGTAGTTTTATATGGAAGATGCCTGATAATTTGGCATTGGAGATAGCTTAGGCAGGTGATGTCATGCTGATATTATGTGCCTTTGATGTGATGAAAGTGTCATTTTAGCTCTGTCACCTTGCCCCCAAAACCCATAATTCCACTTTAATTATAAGGAAAAAAATCACAATTCCTAATTGAGGGACATTGCACAACATAATGCTTGTACTTATTAAAACTGTCAAGGTCAATCCTTTTCTGGTTCATAAGCATTGGGTGATCAAGCCATTATGTGAGATGTGCCTCCCTTAAATCTTGTTATGATGCCAGCACATTACCCTTCTGATGTGAAAAAAAAAACCCAAAAACAAAAACCTGTCAAGGTCAGGGCCTCCCTTGTTGCATAGGGGTTAAGCGTCAGTGCTATCACCACTAAAGCCTGAGTTTGACCCACGCATGGTTCAGCAGACCTCTCTTTAGAAGTGTATTTCAGTAGATCTACCTGTTCTGCTCCACACTGTCTCTGGTGAATCCTCTCACACCCTCAGCACCTCTGGCCTATACCTCAGTTCTTCTATGCAGAAATAAATAAATATTTAATAAAAAAATTGTCAAGGTCATCAAAAACAAAGAATGTCTGAGAAATTGTCAGTCAAGAGAAGGCTAAGAAAACAAGAAAAATAAATGTAGTGTGGTGTCTTAGATGTGATCCTAGAACAGAAAAAGGGCATTAGGTGAAAAATTAGGGAAATGTGAGTAAAGACTTTAGTTAAAAATAATGAACCAATCCATATTATTACTATGTATTAGTGCTATACATTAGTATCATACTAATGTAATATGTTAATAATAGAGAAAATGGGGTGCCTGATTTTTGGGAACTCTGTATTGCCTTCTCAGTTTTTTTTTTTTTTTATGAACCTAAAATTGTTGTAAAAAAAAGTCTATTAAAAAATGGAAGGGGTGGTATCTGGAATACAACTTAGGCTTTAAAATTTTTTTCTTTCTTTAAAGTTCCTATTTATGGGTCATTTACCATGTGCCAGTCACTCTACTAAACGCTGTATATAACTCTCCTTTAGGCTTTACAATTGTTTGTGTTGGGTATAATTAAAAACTCTTTCACAGAAGCTGGAGAAAAGAGAGGAGATAATATAATGTAAATGGTGGAGCCAGGGTTAGAACCAAGGATCTTTCTGATTCCAAAATTCTAAGTATGTGGAACTCACACATCTGACCTTTCTAGGAAATGTTTCAGCAGCTGTCCTAAGGCATGCTTTGCTAAGAAAAAAGGGTGTTCTAAATCATGGAGATTAAGGTTCTCTCTACATCTCACTTCAATCTTTATAATCTCAAAAGTCCAGTTCTAGGTTAAGTTGAAAGATTCTGCAGGGGTTCAAAGTTCAACTACAGTACGTCAGTTTGCAAAAGGGGGAACTGAGGGTTAGCCAAAGCAATTGCCTCAAATCACACAGAAAAGGGCCAGAAAGGCAGGCTAAGTCCCTATTTCTTTCTTTCCCACAACTTCCACTTTGTAGTTAACAAGGGAAGTAGAAAATATCCCATCTACCGTTCCATTTCTGATGGAAAACTGACACCCCCCCCGACCCCCCCGCCCTCCAAACACACACTGTCAAATGAGCACTGGACTGGAGAAAGATGTCGGGCGCTTCTCAGCAAGGACCTACTGAGTGCAGGGATCCTCTTCGGAGGATGCCTGTGGTTACACATCCGAGGAAGAGCGCGGTGACAGCTCTAGGATCAGAGGCCCCTTCCCGGGTGTTCCTTGTAAGGGTGGTGTTGAGCCGCACAAGAGTCACTTTTGGGCCCCTGCGGCGACCCTTGGCCTCCGCAGACGCTTGGCCCTTTAAGGGCAGGGGACCACGCGCTGGCGTCACAAAGCGCCGCCACCGCGCCGGGCAGCCGGAGAGACCGGGAAGTAGGAGGAGGAGGAGGAAGAGGAGGAGGGCGGGGGAGGGGGAGGACGACGGAGGGAGGGGCGCGCGCACGCGCGTCGGGCCTCCCGCCGCCGAGAGCCGCCCCCCCTCCCGGCGCGGGCCCCTCCTCCCTCTCTCCCTCCCTCCTTCATCTGGGCTCCGTCGCTCCCGCGGCGCGAGGCGCTCCAGCTCTTCTCCTCCTCCTCCGCCGCTGTCGCCCCTCCCCCCGCGCAGCCGCCGCCGCCGCCGCCGCCACCGCCGCGAGACCCCCGCGAGCCGCGCTGCCCCCGCCTTTCGGTCCCGCGCGCCCTCCGGCCCCGGCGGCCCCCGAGGAGAACGAGAGGGCGAGCGAGCGCGGCGCTCCCGGGCCGGCTCGGCCCCTTCCCCTCACCATCGCCGGCCCTCCGCCGCCTTCCTCCGCTTCCACCTCCTCTCCCCCCCCTTCGCCCCCAAGTTGAGGCCCCCTCCGGGGGGGGGGAGGCCCGGGACCGAATTCGCCTAACTCTCCCAGCCCCTCCCCCACCTGGCCCGAGTGTGAGGAGGAGGGCCCGCGTCGTGTGTGAGGAGGACCCGGGCCGGCCCACGGGCCGTCTGGGGCCTGGTTCGGCCGGCCGGCGGTGTGAAGGCAGAGGCCCGGTGCTGCCCGAGCCGAGGGCGAGGGGAGAGGAAGGGCCTGGTCCGGCCCGGCCGGTGCGTGAGGACTGGGGCCCCGGCCCGGCGCCGCCGCCGCCGCCGCCGCCGCCGCGATGGCCCAGCAGCAGATGACCAGTTCGCAGAAGGCCCTGATGCTCGAGCTGAAATCCCTGCAGGAGGAACCCGTGGAGGGCTTCCGGATCACCCTGGTGGATGAGTCCGACCTCTACAACTGGGAGGTGGCCATCTTCGGACCCCCCAACACCCTCTACGAAGGCGGCTACTTCAAGGTACCCCCTACCGACTCCCCCCCCACCCCCCAGACCTGGCTTTCCCCGGCCGAGGCCTCCGCACCGCGCAGCTTTTGGCTGTTTTCCGGGCCATGTGTGTGAGCGCGAGGTGGGTGTGGGGGGCTCCTCACCTCGGTAGCCCCCTCCCCCCATCCATGGAGGCAGGAAGGCCTTGCTCACCAAGTGCTTTTCTTTGTCATGGGGGCGGGGGCGGGAGGCCAGACTGCACCGGGAAATAGGAAAGCCTTTCTGTCTAGGCGGGTGGCTACCGGAGGAGGAGGGCTGTCTTTGTTTTCTTTCCCCAGCTGAGGGTGTGGGGGAAGAGAGGTGGTCTGTCTTTGCGCTCTTGTCCTTCCGTCGGAACCAACCCTGCGCGGTCTGGAACTGCCCCAGAGGGCAGGGTGACCTGCACTTACTGGATTGGACCTTTCTTTTTTGGGGGGTGGGGGTGGGGGAGGGGTATTAGCTTGTCATTCTAGAGGCTGCCTAGTGACCTGACATTTTGAGGCTTTGATGAGCTTCTTGCGTAGTGGTAGTTCCAACTTTGCATTCCCGTGTGCAGAAACGAAGAATAAGGACTCGAGGAATGGTAAACAAGGGTGCCTGCGTTTTCTTGCCATTATCCACGGCGAGGGAACTTGAATTTAGCTCCCTTTCTGTCCTCATCCTCTATTTGCTTCAGTGGTGTTTGAAAACGTCCTTTGTCCTCACCGTTACACCAGCTTTACTGTCTTTTTCCCTCCCCTACGTGTAGAAATATTCACGGAGCGGAACGTGTTATGTAGGGAGATTGATAGTTCTTTACGTTAGAGAGACAAAGTTGAAACCCTTTACTCTGGTTGTTAACTAGTAAATGGGTGGTCTCACAGATGGGAAGTATTATCTGAGGTGAGCTGGTTTCACGAGTAGGGCGGCTTTTAAGGGACCATACAGACAGACATGTTTCCATTGTTTTCCATGATTTCAGAACAGTTGTTATGATCGTTTCTGTGTCCATTGCTTTTTTAAATTCCAAGGTAGATAACTTGTGATAGAGGTTTTGTTATTGTTTTTTGTTTATTTTACCATTTTTCAAGGGACTAATCACAGAGTAAAGGTTGAATATTTAAAACTTAAAGGCTGGGGCAGAGACAGAAGAAATGAATGCTTAAAAATCCATTTAATTTTTTTCTTTCCAAAGTTAAGTAAAACAGCAGTGAGTCAACAAAACTTGTTTTGAAGGGAGGGACTATCTTGGCAAAAGTTTAAATGAGCATCTTAGTCATGTAGTTATGATGTGTATTTTTAGGCCTACCCCATTACTTTTTGTTTTCTTCTCCTTTTAAAGGTAGAAACCTCAGTTGAAATTGGGTCAACTTTGTAGAAAATCTGAAGGAACTGATGGATCGTTTAATATTCATGCCTCGATAGTCATGGAATACCTTGTAAAAGCTTGTTTTTAAAAATACAGTGTAGTTGTTGTGTTGTCCTTTACTATCAGCTGTTTGCTTCATCTGTGTGGTCACCATACACCATACTTTTCAGATGTAAATATTTCAAATCTCTAAACATAAAAATTATTAGGGACCCTTGTTAAGTAGAAATAAATTCATCTGTGGATACTGGAAAAATTAGTTGCTCGAAATTGAATTTATGTGATAACTTTTCTATTTAGCAAAATTCGCAGGCTAACTTGAGTGGATTAAAGTTTAATTTTCAAAAAGTGCTGTTGTTTGGGACAACTAATAGTTATGACAGATGGCATGAATGGGTCATAGAATAATTCATTACAGTGCTGTTGTTTGAAAAACAAGAAAGGTGAAAGGATATAATGAACTGTAATTTTGCGTAAGTAACGAGGAGTGTAGAAACCTTGTCAGTTTGGAATATGTGGTATGGAAGGATTTCCTGAGGCATACAATAAATTGTTTTTTAATTTCAGTCCTACTTAAAAAGAATGTTTTAATTTTGTTTTGTTTTTATCTTTGTTAACATACAGAATGTATGAAAGTTCTTGAGCAGGTTTTATGTTTTAGTCTTGTTGAAAATTGTGTTTCATTGCATTTTCTTCCTTTTTCCTCCTACTGTACTTTTTACCTTTTGTATGGCTATTTTTTCCAAAAGTCCTTCGTTGGAAAATGGCAAATTTATGGTCTTGAGCAGTTAACACTGATAAGTTTAAAACCATTGGTTTTTTTTTTTTTTATTTCATTGCTTTTGCCTTAAAACAAGGCTTTTAGTGTTCACTACAGCTGCAGTTAAATGTTGGCACAGAGCTTTCTCTACACTGTTATCCCTAATCAAATGATAGTCCTTGGACATGTAGTATAATTTATTTTCAAGTTAAACTCCTCTCTATTTTGCATAATAGTTTTTGCATCCTTTAACTTTTGATAGTGAAACTGATTTAACTTTTATATACTTTTATAGACTGCTAACTCATCTTTTTCACCATCAGGTCGTTAACTTGACTTTCAGTTATGATGGAGACTTGTTATACCTGTATTTTACAAAATCCTTTGATTGATCTTGCTCTTATTTATTTTTAAAAATATCTTGAATCCATGTGATTATTAGCTTTGGGGATAAGTGGATGTATAATAGCAGGGGTAGCTTCTTGTGTCCTGCATATATACAATCTTTTTTTTTTGCCTTGTTGCCTTTTGTCCAATTTCTTTATCTTGTTGACTTACTGATTGAATTACTTTGCTGCTTTGAATTTTTCCTTGAATTATAAAGGACCATGTAGGAGACCAAGTAGACCACTGAAATCACCTATGAACTTAATTTTGTTACTGTGGAGTAACTTGGAATTTTATTTTTTTAAAGATTTATTTATGTGTCCAAGCTGGGCTGGAGGCCAGAGGAGGGGTTGGGGGGAGACTGAGAGAATTCACCAGAGACAGTGGGAAGCAGTACAGACAGATTGACGGAAATATCCTGCTTAGCAGAGCGGCAGGAGAGACAGGAGAGGTCTGCTGCACCATGTAGGAAGCTCCCTGACCAGGCATCAAACTCGTGCTACAGTGTCTGCTGATAGCTTCATAGTGCTGCCACTGAACCCCTTGTGTCACCAGGGAGGCCCAACTTGGAATTTTATTATGTTACTAGAAGAAAAAATTGTTGATCAAGTCAGCACCCCAGTTCCTACAAAAAGAATTATCTTTTCAAATTGCTCCCGATGATGATTATAACGTAGCATGCTGCTTTAGTATAGAACCGCCTTGGAACACCCACATTATTTATCTAAAAGCATGATAGCAGTCAGTAAATTTTAGAGATCAGAAAGTTGAGTGCTTCTTTCATGATGTGCATAACATGAAAGCTTAAATAATATGGAGACCTTAAAGTGCAGTTCTCATTTGTAGTTTTGATTTATTTCCGGGTGCATTATTTTTCTGTTTTTTACTTCTCTGAAATCGGAATGTCTTAGACCCCATGAAGTCTTGGAATTGCCATCGGCCAGGTGGCACTTCTGACCTAGTTGTGAGAGACTCTTCCATTGAAGTCTCGATTAAAAAAAAAAATTATTTAATGCCAGTATCATTGTCTTAGATTTTATAAAATATGGGCTGGTTCTTTTTTTTTTTTTTTTAAAGATTTATTTATTTACGCATAGGGGAACTAGGGGGTGGAGGGTGAGGGGATTCACCAGAGACAGGGTGGGGAGCAGAATAGGCTGATCTACTGAAATACAGTGCTGAGGGGAGCAGTGGGCAAGACAGGCGAGATCTGCTGGCCATGTGGGTTAGCTCCCTGGCTTGGGATCAAACTCATGCTATATAGTGGCTGGGGATAGTGATAGCTTGATAGCTCTGTGTCTTTAACCCCTGTGTCACCCGGGATGCCCAGGTTAGTTCTTCTTGAACATAGGATGTGGACCCTAATTAATAACTCTTTGCAGGATGTTGATTCCTCTTTTTTAGAGATTATGAATATGAATGAGCTTCATAAAAATTTTAGTGCAGACTTTAAAATAGAATTATGAGATATAGGTGTTATAGATGGGGTTGTAAATCATCATTAAAATAAAAACCTTTAAAGTTTCAAGGCCAGTTAGAGCATTTATCAAGGTAACTATATTCTATCATTATAAAATGTTCTGTTTCATATTTGCAACTTATAGTCATTCTTACTTAGGTCCCAGAAGAACCTATCTATTGTACACAGGTGAAATAAAGCAAACCATTGAATAAATTGGCCTACCTCTGCTGATTTAGTTGTGGGGATGATAACAGTGATGAAGAGTTATAAATTCAGGGTTGAGAACTCTAGAATTCAGTCTTGCTTGAAAGGTCATATTTAAAAGATTTAATTATGTTATGTCTTTGAACAACTTTTGAACTATTTCACATAGCAGCTTTATAGATGTTCATGTAAGATTGAACCGCTTTGAATTGGTTCATTCAACACAGAACTAATTACTTCAGCTTTATTCAGTGAGAAATTATACTTACAGGCCTTAAATGAGTTGTTTTTTTTTAAAGATTTATTTATTTATGCGTACAAACTGGGGTACAGGCCAGAGGCGTGGGGCGGTGAGAAGGTTCACTAGAGACAGAGCAGGGAGCAGAATAGGCAGATCGACTGAAACACACTGCTGAGGGGAGCAGCAGGCGAGGCAGGCAGGTCTGCGGCGCCATGTGGGAATCTCCCTGGCTGTGCATTCAACTCGCATTGCTGCTGCCGACAGCTCCACAGCACAGCGCTTAACCAGGGAGGCCCTAAATTAGTTGATTTTGAAGTGAATGGAGTGACAGATACAAAACTGAAATGATTTTAGTTCATATTGCCAACATTTAGTATTTGTAAATATTCTTCCATACAATATTTGGGAAATTCAGGTTTTGGGATATGTATTTAGAGATGGAAAGTGATAATGCATTTTAGACACCTTTACTTGATTTGGTTTAATAACATATAAAAATGATTGGTTATAGCACAAATAAATTGAATTGCTGTTGCAAATCTGTTGGAAAGTGGAATGAGCACTTAAAATATGCCAAAACATTGCCATATTGTAAATGTAGGCTGTTGTCCTTAGTACTGTAATGTAGGTCTTAGTAGTTTATGTCTATTGAGTGCTTACTATGTGCCACATACTTGTTACAGAGTATTTCGTATAATTCTCCTGTGAGGAGGTTATTGATACTTTTTTTTTAAAGATTTATTTGTTTTTACTTATTTATGCATACAAGAACTGGGGTGCAGGCCAGAGGCACAGGGGGTGAGAGGATTCACCAGAGACAGTGGGGAGTAGAACAGGCAGATCCACCAAAATACACTGCTGAGGGGAACAGTGGGCAAGACAGGAGAGGTCTGCTGTGCCTTGTGGTTCAGCTCCCCGGCGGGGGATCAAACCCATGCCACAGTGACTGGTGATAGCTTCACAGCACTGAGACTTCAACCCCTGAGCCACCAGGGAGGCCCCAGTTACTCTTTTTTTTATAGAGAGAAATAGTCACATAGCCCTTATTTCACCTGCCCATGTCTCAGCTAGTTGTAATACCAAGTTGTAAGACCAGATTGCTTATTTCTAAAGCCCCTTTTACACTATTATTAACATCTTTGATCATTTAGGATGATGTTGAAGTTACAAAAGTGGAACTTGAAGAAAATCAAATGTATGGAGCCTTATATAAAGAACTAGTTTTAGATTTTACTTAAGTTGAAAGTTGTAAGGGTCATTTATCTATTTATCAGATTATGTAATGGTACTGTTATGTTTTAAGTTTCTGTCTCAAATTCCTGGGCCTCCCTGGTGGTGCAAAGGGTTAAGTGCAGCAATATGAAGCTATCCAGAGCCATTGCAGCACGAGTTCTATCCCTGGCCAGGGAGCTTCCCACATGGTGCAGCAGACCTCTCCTGTCTTGCCCACTGCTCCCCTCAGCAGTGTATTTCAGTCAATCTGCCTGTTCTGCTCCCCACTCTGTCTTTGGTGAATCCTCTCACCACCCCACACCTCTGGCCTACCCCCCAGCTTGTATGCATAAATAAATCTTTAAAATATATATATATCTCTTAAATTCCCAAGATTTTTTTTTAATCTTGGACTGTTTGAATTAAAGAATGATAAATCATATTGCAGAAGACTTTCTCTTGGCAAATCGATTCTTTTAATAATAGCTTTCTGATACTTTAAGAGGAAAGTGTGACGGTGTTAGTGTTGAAATATAAATCTAAGAAAATTAGGTTTAGAATTAGAAATGGTAAAACACTTTTAAGACGATGATGGGAGGATCTATGGAGTTAAGTTACTTAATAAAATACTGGTTTATGCTTTTAAAATAATGTCATGATATTTTTCCAAGTACATTTAAGCAATTAGGAAACTTGAGCAGTTTAAAACTTTTTTTTCTTTCAGTCTGTACTTAGAGGGATTCTTCTAATTTTTCTCCCCCCCCTTTTTTTTCCATAGAACTGGGGTGTGGACCAGAGGGGTGTGTGTGGGGGGAGAGGGGTTGTGTGTGTGTGAGAGGATTCACCAGAGACAGAGTGAGGAGTGTAACAGATAGATTCACTGAAATACGCTGCCAAGAGGAGCAGAGGGTGAAACAGAGAGGTCTGCTATGTCATGTGCCATGTGGTTTAGCTCCCTGGCAGGGAATCGAACTCAGGCCACAGCAGTGATAGCACTGAAGCTTATTCCCTAGGCCACCACTTTTTTTTTTTTAAAGATTTATTTATTTATTTATGCATGCAAGAACTGGGGTCTAGGCCAGAGTTGGGGGTGGTGGTGAGAGGATTTACCAGAGACAGAGTGGGAACAGAACTGGCAGAATCAACTGAAATACACTGCTGAGAGGAGCAGAGGGCAAGACAGGAGAGGTCTGCTGTACCATGTGGGAATCTCCCTGGCTGGGGATTGAATTAGTGCTGCAGTGGCTTTAGATAGATAGCTTCATAGTGCTGCAACTCAACCCATTGCACCACCAGGGAGGCCCCACTTCTTTACCTCTATTACGGTAACTTTAGATAGTACAGTAGTTCCCCCCTACCCCAGTGCCATAGTTTTGGCCTTTATTTGTACTTCGGAATTGTGTAAGTCAATTATATGCTTTACTTGTATTTACTGTGTGGGCAGCTGAGGGATAAATCCCATGAAATAATTTGTCTTGTAGCTTATGTAGTAATTCAGATTGTAAACATTGAATGATTACCTTGTTGAAAAGAACTGACTCCATTTTTAAGATAATAAGAATTGGCAAAGTTACAAAAACTTGGATAATATGTAGTAATCCTTTATAGAAACAGGATGACTTAAAGCTTAGAAAATAGATTAAGTTTACTTATAACCACACACACACACACATACACACACACAAAACAAAGACAACAGGAAAAATGTTTGATTTTTTTTTTTTAAAGATTTATTTTTATTTATACATACAAGCTGGGGTACAGGCCAGAGGCGTGGGGCGGCGAGAGGGTTCACCAGAGCCAGAGTGGGGAGCAGAACAGGCAGATCAGAAACACACTGCTGAGGGAAGCAGCGGGCGAGGCAGGAGAGGTCTGCCCCACCATGTGGGATTCTCCCTGGCCAGGCGTCG
Organism: Scalopus aquaticus; assembly: GCA_004024925.1. Lineage (NCBI taxonomy): Eukaryota > Metazoa > Chordata > Mammalia > Eulipotyphla > Talpidae > Scalopus > Scalopus aquaticus. The sequence goes on from PVIJ01001956.1 coordinate 62,487, forward strand.
AACTCGCGTCGCCGCTGCCGACAGCTCCACAGTGCAGTGCTTAACCGCTGCGCCACCAGGGAGGCCCTAAATGTTTGATTTTTCCAGAGAATAAATTTCATGTAAACTGAAACTTCATTTGAAATTGTTGCCAGAGCACAGGGACAGTTAGACTAATGCTCTCTATTTTTAGTCAAAAATGACTACAACTCATTTTTACTTGTTTATCTTACTTACCAAATTGAAATCAAATCACTTTACAGATTCGAATTCAAATAGAGCCCACAATAAAGAAGAAATGACTTGAATTCAAAACACAGCCCATGATAATGAAATAATGATTTGCCACAATGTAACTTGAAAAAGATGTGCTATAGGCTCTGAAAAGAGTCCTTTTTCTTTTCTTTCTTTCTTTCTTTTTTAATCAGTACATGGTAAGTTTATTAAGAAAAAGGAAAGAGGGCTTCCCTGGTGGTACAACGGGTTAAGCGCAGCGCTGTGGAGCTGATGGCGGCTGTGGCGAGATTTCTATGCCTGGCTGGGGAGAATCCCACATGGTGTGGCGGACCTCTCCTGCCTCGCCCGCTGCTCCCCTCAGCAGTGTATTTCCATCGATTTGCCTGTTCTGCTCCCCACTCTTGTCTCTGGTGAACCCTCTCACTGCCCCACACCTCTGGCCTGCTTGTATGCAAAAAAATAAAAAAAATGTTAAAAAGGAAGGAGATGTTTTCATAGACAGACTTGGGCAGAGAGCTGTGTTTTGAAAGGGATAGGTTTAAGGCCTGCATAAGTACAGGGGGCAATCTTAAAAGATGAACTGCTTGAAGGCAGTTCTTAAAAATAAAATCCTAAATTGTTTTCGATATTAGTAATATAGAACAGTTGGTATATAGCCAGCCTTCTGAGGTGTCTTTGCTCTGAAGGGGACATAGCTCATTTGATTTCTGGTAGTTGGGAAACAAACCAACACTTAATTACTTAAGGCCCTCTTGGTCTTACCTCTTAACTGCAGTTTCTCCCACTGGCTAAACAGGAATAAGAATAATGGTATGCTTAAAGCCTTTAAGGACTAACCCTAGTGAAAATTCTTTAGTGCTGTTGTTTAAAAAAAACAGAACTGTGTCCTCATGGTTTCTACTCTGAGTTCTTTATAATTTTTAAATCATTATTTCACCATTTGTTGTAAAAATGACAGAAAATTTGCTAGACAAACAGAAAAGTCTTTTTTTTTTTTTGAGATTTATTTGTTTATACATACAAGCTGGGGTATAGGCTAGAGGTGTGGGGTGGTGAGAGGATTCACCAGAAACAGAGTGGGGAGTAGAACAGGCAGATGTCCGACTGAAGTACACTGCTGAGGGGAGCGGTGGGTAAGACAGGAGAGGTCTGCTGAGCTATGTGGGAATCTCCCTGGCTGGGTATCAAACTCGTGCTGAAATGGCTTTGGATAGCTTCATTGTGCTGTGCTTAACATGTTGCGCCACCAGGGAGGGCCATGGGAAAATTCTATTGAACTTAGATGAAGCTATAAGGAATCTTATGTTAAAAGAGTTTATAAAGCGGAGAGCTCTTCCTAAATTTTGAATTGATAAATTTCCACCTTTCTTATGTAACCTTGCTTCCTGAAGTTTTTTTTTTTTTTTTTGTACATTGTAGAATAAATTAGTTTGGAGAGGTTCCTTAGATAAAAACTGATGTTAGTTAAGTGGTAAAACTGGAAAAGTTAAACGAGAATGTGTAAATATTATATTAAGGAAATCATTTGTTTTTTACTTTAAAATATTTTTCCATTGTGACCAAACCTAGGTAGAACTTTGAGCCTAAATAAACTCTTAGGTTATGGGCTCTTTAAGAAATGTCCCTGGGTCTTTCTTATCATTGAATTTCCTTAGCATTTAGCATTGGACCTAAAATAGTATTTCTCAGGTTTTGTCTTTTTTTAAATATTACAGCCTTTTGAGAATAATAACATCTCTTTCTATATTCTGCATGCACTTTAAGGAATTAGTGACCTAAGGAGGAATTATCTGAATTTTCTCCATAGACTTTAGGTGATCAACTCCTAGTCTAAACATAGTGGTAGACTAGTGTTTACCAAACTAGGTAAGCTAAATATTTAGTATTTAGACTGCTCTAAATAGTTGTGCTTTCCCTTTGGGGGAAGAAATTCGATTTTACTTAGATTAGTGACCTTTTTTTTAATGGTTGCCAGATTGCCTCAGTTAGATTTAGTGTTCTTGGTGACTGAAGGTTTAGCTAAAGAATTAGGATTGAAATCTTGGTTATATAAGTAATATAGCAAATTAAGGTCTTTGAATAGGGCTCTTCTTGTAATTTTAATAATAAGAAAAGTTCTTTAGGAGAGGTTAAGGGTTTTGGAGCAATGATACTGAGACATTAGCAAAACCTTTCGGAAATAGCAAACTTGACTTCTGTAGTCCCAAGATGAAGCTAGCTTTATCTCCCTTGAGAAATCTAATGAATAAAACAAAACTTTTAAACTAGGTTCTGTTTTAGCCTTGCTTTTTGGTATATCGGAAGACGTTAGATCTTTCAAAAGTGAACTGCAAGTTATTTTATTTTTTAAATTTTTATTTATTTATGCATAGAAGAACTGGGGTATAGGCCAGAGATGTGAGATGGTGAGAGGATACACCAGAGACAAGAGTGGGGAGAACAGCAGATCTACTGAAAGACATTGCTGAGGGGAGCAGCGGGTGAAACAGGAGAGGTCTGCTGGGCCATGTGGGTTAGCTCTCAGGCCAGGCACCAAACTCATGTTGCAGTGGCTGACGATAGCTTGATAACACTGAGACTCTAACCCCTGTGCCACCAGGAAGCCCCTAAAGATTTACTTTTATTCATTTGTGCATGCAAGAACTGAGGGGTAGGGCCTCCCTGGTGGTGCAGCGGTCAAGTGCTGTGCTGTGGAGCTGTCGGCAGCGGTGCTGAGAGTTCGATGCCTGGCCGGGGAGATTCCCACTTAGCACAGCAGACCTCTCCTGTCTTGCCCGCTGCTCCTCTCAGCAGTGTATTTCCATTGATCTGCCTGTTCTGCTCCCCACTTTGTCTCTGGTGAACCCTCTTGCCGCCCCACGCCTCTGGCCTGTACCCCAGCTTGTATGCATAAATAAATACATGTTTAAAAAGAAAAGAACTGAGGGGTAGGCCAGAGATGGGGGGTGTGTGGTGCGGCAGGGTGAGAGGATTCACCAGAGACAGAGTAGGGAGCAGACCATGTGGATCAACTGAAATACACTGCTGAGGGGAGCAGTGGGTGAGACTGGAGAGGTCTGCTGCACCGTCTGGGTTAGCTCTCTGACCAGGGATTGGACTCAGGCCCTAGAAGTGTACATTTTTATAGCTATGAGGAATCTGTGCTTTGATAATATTCTGCATGCATGCATTTTGTTAAGGAATTATTTTGGTGAGGTTGAGCCAAATATATATATTCCTTACACACACACACACACACACACACACACACACACACACACAGTCTCCTAAACTAGGAGATAAATTACAGTTTGCCTAGTCTGTTTATGTATATAGTTTTTATGAATTTTTTTAAAATTTTTTTTATAAGATTGATTTATTTATACATACAAGCTGGGGTACAGGCCAGAGGCGTGGGGCGGCGAGAGTGCTCACCAGAGGCAGAGCGGGGAGCAGAACAGGCAGATCAGAAATACACTGCTGCGGGGAGCAGTGGACGAGGCAGGAGAGGTCCGCTGCGCCATGTGGGAATCTCCCCGGTCGGGCATCGAACTCGCATCACGCGCTGCGGACAGCTCCACAGCGCAGCGCCCAACCACTGCGCCACCAGGGAGGCCCTATGAATTAATTTTTAACAGGTGGAGTAGGGGGAGTACTTTTTGGTAAATTGTAAAATTTTTTTTGAAAATTTGAAACTGTGTAGCTTGGAATGGATTTCAGGCTGATTGTGCCATGAACACATTTTCTTTAAGTGAATGAAAAGAGGTTTTAAAAGCAAATAACAATAACAGAAAATGTGTCTAGTACAGTACCAGCAGTACCAAAAAAAAAAAAAAAACAACCAGTGTATGAATACCTGGCTAATACACCCATTTTGCTTAGTGCAACTTTAGAAAGTCCACATGGACTATGGACAGTCAACAATATGTACTTTTTAAAGTTGCACTATTGCAAAATGGGCGTATAAGCCAGGTATTCATACACTGGTTATTTTGTTTTTGGAGTTTCAACTCCACACTTAAACAACAACATGCTAACAGTTCCTAAAGAAAACTTAAAAAAAAAACCCCAAACATAATCCAGATGTTTTCTCATTTGAACAACTCCTACCTCAGTTTAGATATACAGACGGTTTAGATATATCCAGAGTAAGCTACCTGCAACACTTGATCAGTTTTATAAAATTTCAGGACAGTTACAGAAAGATAAGGGAAGAAAACATGGAGAAATTGAAGTCCGGGTTGTTATACATGCTTTATGTATATATGTGTATATATATTTATGTATTAGGCATATATATTATATATATAGTAGGAAGCCTTTTATAGATAAATTAGAAAGAAAAGGCAAATATATACTTGTACAAAAAATTTAACACATTTTGTAGAGTTTTCACTTTGTTGTTGTTATTTGTATAAATGCTTCATAGTTTACTTGACCATTATCATCACAATCTACGTCCCAGATCATTTCATCAGCCTCTTCATCTCTCAACTTCTCTCCAAGGTTTGCCATTAGGTGGTGAAGCTCCGCTGCACTGGCATAGCCATTGCCATCCTTATCAGACACACAGATGGGTCTTTAAGTTCTTTTTACTGTCTTTTTTTATTGTCAGAAATTCCAGAGGAACTTGTGCCTTTATCATCAACATCTACTTCATTAATCATGTCCTGCAACTATGCTTCTGTGGAATTCTACCCAAGAGATCTCACTACTGTTCCCAAGAACTTTGTAATAGTTCTGTCACCATCCTTGTCATCCTTGTAGTAAAAAACAAACAAACTTATTTGAATTCTACATTCTGCTCTTCTGTTAGTTCATCATTCATGCTGCAGGCACTGCTGGTCTCTGAGGCCCTGCTGGTCTCAGTCTACTTGTTCAGTAGGACTAGGACTAGGGAGGGAACTTTTAAAATAGCTTAAATTTCTGTGGTGTTTGAATTGTTACAAATAAACTTTCCTAGATTTTGTTCAGCTACCAAGTATCCTGAAGAATTTTGCCTAGATCTCTGATTAGACCTCACTCCAGCTTTTGCCTGCCAATTAAACATTTCCATCAGAATGTCCTACTGGCACTAAAGACTTAAAAAAAAAATAAACTGGACTCTACCTTTTCTCATAAGGCTTTTCTGTCTTCACTCCTGGTATTGGACATTGTCTACCCAGTCATACAAATCTAGCAGCTGGCAATCAGTTCAGGTAATTTTTGCTTCCTCTTTCCACATATCCAATTATTTTTAGTACCTCATGTCTCTGGTATTTAGCCCCTCCTTTTCATTCCTTTTGCCACCATATAAGTTCACACTCAGTTGTCACTCACTTGGACTGTGACAGTAGCCTCTTTACTCTGCTGTATCCCTCTGACCTGTGCCTGCCACCTTCCTGCCCACCCCCTAGCCCCCACAAACTAAAGGAAGGAAAGAAACTATTAGCTCATCTTCCACAAAATTAAATAAACATTCCTTTGTGTGGCGTACAGGGCCCTTTTTGATCTGGTTCTTTTTTTTTTTTTTTTGAAGATTTGTTTTTATGCATACAAGAACTGGGGTGTAGGTCAGAGTTAAGGGAGAGTGTGTGTGCCCACAAGGATTCACCATAGAGTGGGGAGCAGAACTGGCAGATTGACTGAAGAACACTGCTGAGGGGAACAGCAGGCGAAGCAGGAGAGGTCTGCTATGCCATGTGGGAACCTCCCTGTCTGGCATCAAACTCATTCTGCATTGGATGGTGATAGCCTGATAGCCCTGAGACTTCACCCCTTTGCCACCAGGGAGGCCCTGATCTGGTTCTTGATTACATTTCCAGCTGTATTTCCTCTTGTTCTTTTTGACAGTGCCATTCCCTAAGATGCTGTCTGGAGTACCCTTTTCAACTTTTGCTATTTTTATGTCCTTGCCATCTTTTTTTTTTTTTTTTGCCTTGCCCCACCTCATCCCACCCCTCTCCTTGCCATTTTTTTATAAAGATTTATTTATGCATGCAAGATCTGGGGAGGCCAGAGGTATGTGGGGGGGTGGGTGGGTGGGGAGGTGAGAGGATTCACCAGAGACAGAGTGGGGAGCAGAACAGGCAGATTGACCGAAACACACTGCCGAGGGGAGTGCCAGGTGAGATAGGAGAGGTCACTGTGCCATGTGGGTTAGCTCCTCGGCCAGGATAGAACTCATGCTGCAGTGGCTTCGGATAGCTTCATAGTGCTAAGACTTAACCCCTTGTGCCACCAGGGAAGCCCTCTCTTTGCCATCTTTAGGTGAACTCCCAACTTAAAAGATCCCATTCCCTGTGCATGACCTCTTGAAAACTTGATTTCCCCTATAATTCATACTCTCTGTTGAGCAAACCCCAGACTTCATATCTTTCATCCCTAAATAGAGTTCCTAAAAGATAAGGATTGTTTTTATTATTATTTTTTAAAGATTTGTTTATGTATGCATATAAGAACTGGGGTGTAGATCAGAGGTGTGGCGGGTGAGAGGATTTATCAGAGACAGTGGGGAGCAGAACAGGCGAATCTACTGAAATACACTGCTGAGGTGAGCATTGGGTGAGACAGGAGAGGTTTGCTGTGCCATGTGGGTCAGCTTCCTGACCAGTTCAAACTCTTGCCACAGTGGTTGGTGATAGCCTGATAGTGTTTGAGTTCTGTGCCACCACAGAGGCCCTCAGTTATTTTTATTATTATATTAACAGAGTTGTGTGACCATAATCACATTAATCACATTATAAATTTTAGAGCATTTTTATCACCCCAGAAATTATATCCATTAGCAGTCATTCCCCACTTCTCCTCAGGTTCTAGGTGACTACCAAAAGTCTACTTTTTGTGACTGTAGATTTGCTTATTCTGTATATTTCGTATATATATATCATTATGTAATTATGTTCTTCTGTGACTGATACTTCTTTCACAGGCATAATGCTTTCAAGATTCATATACGTTGTAGTATGCATCAGTCCTTCATTCCTTTTTATTGTTAAATGATGTTCTATTATATGGACATTTTACTTATCCTTTCATCAGTTGATAGATATTTGGAATGATGGACATGTTTTACTGTGAAGTTTTGTTTTTTTTTTCACTTGGCTATTTACGTAGGAATAGAAATACTGGGTGATACGAATACTTTATGTGTTACCATTGAGGAATACCGGGTTGTTAAAGTGACTACAGTATTTTACATCCCACCAGCAGTGCATGAGGATTCTAATTTCTCTAATCTTTACTTACACTTATTTTCTCTTTTGTTAAAATTTATTTGTTGGTAATTGTGTATATTGAACTACTGTATTGCTATCTTCAGTTTTAAGGAATTCATTGTTGCACTGGTGATATATTGTTAATATATTAAAAATAATGGAAAGTGGGCTTCCCTGGTGGCGCAGCGGTTAAGCGCTGCGCTGTGGAGCTGTCGGCAGCAAGCGATGCGAGTTCGACGCCCAGCCGGGGAGGATCCCGCATGGCGCAGCAGACCTCTCCTGCCTCGCCCGCTGCTCCCCTCAGCAGTGTATTTCTCATCTGCCTGTTCTGCTCCCCACTCTGTCTCTGGTGAAGCCTCTCACCACTCCACACCTCTGGCCTGTACCCCAGCTGTATGTATAAATAAATAAATTAAAAAAAAAAAAATAATGGAAAGTTACTATTTTCTAACAGTGGAGGTCACCAGACATTTGTTATAATCAGGATAAGTTCTAGCCTTAAAGCTTCTTAGGTAACTATTTTTTATACATTTTTACTTCTCAACTTTAATTCTTAAACCTTCCTATGCAAAACCTTGTCATATCTCAGTTTCAGTATAGAGCTGTTTAAATATAGGTTAGTAGATTTGGTATGGGGAAATACTGAGTTCTTTGTGGAGTTAATTTATCATGCAGAAAGTATGTAGGAGTTTAAATTTTATAACATTAAAGATGTGATTTGAGGGACATTTACTAAGGGCAGTCAATTACAGTTTTTCTTTAAACTAGTCCAGGAGAACAGTTCAAACAGTGTGAAAGTCTTTCCCCTGAAAATCACTTATCAGTTGCTATATAATCTTCCAGAAATGCTCTATGCATACACAGACATATCTATGCATTTATTTTTTTTTAAAGATTATTTATGCATACAAGAGCTTGGGTGTAGGTAGAGGTCTGGGGGGTGGGCAGTGAGAGGATTCACCAGAGACAGATTGGGGAGCAGAACAGGCGAATTTACTGAAATGTACTGCTGAGGGGAGCGGCGGGTGAGATAGGAGAAGTCTGCTGTGTCATGTGGGTTAGCTCCCTTGCTGGGGTTCGAACTCATGCTACAGTGGCTGTTGTTAGCTTCATAGTGCTAAGAATTAACCCCTTGAGCCACCAGCGAGGCCCTATGCATTTATTTATTTATTTAGATTTGTTTATTTATGCATACAAGCTGGGGTGTAGGCCAGGTGTATGGGATGGTGAGAGGATTCACCAAAGACAGAGTGGGGAGCAGAACTGGCACATCAACTGAAACAAATACACTGCTGAGGGGAGCAGCAGGTGAGACAGGAGAGATCTCTTGCACCATGTGGGAATCTCCCTGGTCGAGCTCTGGATAGCTTCATAGTGCTGCACTTAACCCATTGCGTTACCAGGGAGGCTCCTATGCATTTATTTTTAAACTATAAATGTGGTTATACTATAAATATTTTCCTTCATCTTGCTTTTTTAAAAATTTAAGTTGATCTAGGAGATCTTTCCATTATCAGTATTTATAAATTATCTCATTATTTGTAACTGTCGCACAGTATTCCAGTAATTAAGGGTATACTTTAACTAGTTAGCGGTTTTTTTATTGATGGAGGGTTGTTTTGAGACACTTATGTGCTGGTTTAAAGGTTATGTTTATGATGAAAACTTTAAATTTTAGTAGAGAGTCAAATTATCCTCAAAAATAATGCATTAATGTATATTCTATAATGTGACACATGGGTACTGTCAAACTGTAAAGTTTACAATTTTGACAAACCAACCTTTATGATAACTGATGCTTTTTTTTTTTTAAGATTTATTTTTTATTTATACATAAAAGCTGGGGTACAGGCCAGAGGCGTGGGGTGGCGAAAAGGCTCACCAGAGGCAGAGCAGGTAGCAGAACAGGCAGATCAGAAATACACTGCTGAGGGGAGCAGCGGGCAAGGCAGGAGAGATCTGCTGCACCATGTGGGATTCTCCCCTGCCGGCATCGGGCATCGAACTCGCGTCACCGCTGCCAACAGCTCCACATTGCAGAGCTTAACCGCTGCGCCACCGGGGAGGCCCAACTGATGCTTTTAATTGCAAATGAAATTGTTTACTTTGATGTCATTGACCATTTGTAATGTTTATGCCAGTTATGGTATACGATTAACAAACTGGTATGTTTGTATTATGGAATGCTATTCAGCAATGAAAAAGAACCAAATACTGATAGCAATGATATGGATATCAAAGACATAGCAGTCTCATAAGATTACATTCCAAATGATTCCATCTGCATGACATTTTGAAAAAGATAAATCTATAGGCACAGAGAACAAATCAGTGGTTACCACAAGTTTGGCCTGGCAGGCAAAGGAGGATTTGACTACAAAGGGGCAGTGTGAGGGAATTCTTTGGGTGTGTTGGAACTGTTTTTTGCTTGTGGTGGTAGTTACAGGAATCTATATCCATCCTAAAACTTATAAGGTATGGGCCCTCCCTGGTGGTGCAAGGGGTTAAATCTCAGCACTATGAAGCTTCGGCAGCCACTGCAACACTGAGTTCGATCCCCAGCCAGGGAGCTAACCCATTTGGCACTGCAGACCTCTCCTGACTTGCCTCTTGTTCCCCTCAGCAGTGTATTTCAGTAAAGGCACCTGTTCTGCTCCCCACTCTGTCTCTGTAAATCCTCTCACCCCAGCTCTTGCATGCATAAATAAATCAATCTTTAAAAAAACACAAAACTTATAAGGTATATGCCAAATGAATAAAACTGCTATATGTATATTTTAAAGAGTAAAAAGAGAATTAAATACCTTATAGTTTTGCCAATCATACCTCAGTAAAATTGAAAATAGAAATTTTTCAAAATGAAAATGACCTTGTTAAAAAATAATTGCAGAATAGCTTTGCTATATTTTCTGGGTGGTTACATAATTGCACCTGTTTCTGAGATTCAGCAAACTAAATGAACAAGAAGTCATTTATTGTCAAGGACTTTTAAAAGAAGCTACTGTATAGGCGTCTAAAGTCATCATCATTCTACCATATATCCTTTGTTATCTGCAAGTGATGTCTGTCATGAATATCTTGAAAATAAAATTTCATATGCCTTTTTTTTCCAATTAAGTACGTGCAAAGGATACAGTACTGAGTTTTTAAACATGCTTTAAAAAAGCCAGGTTTCATTTTTGTTGTTGGAAGATACCTTAGGGATCATTTAATTTTACAAATAAGACCATCAATGCCCAGGGTTGGAAATGACTAGCTCAAAATTACAAGTACAATTTGTTAGCTAATAATGTGACTCAGGTTCATTTCATTGAATCAGTGCATAGTTATTACTAATTATTTTGTACCCTTTGGTTGAACTTTAAATTCTGGTTCTTTTTTAGAATTGAAGTCAATGGGAATATTTACATACATTAATAATTTTAGGTGTATAGTTGAATGGATTTTGGTAAATACATAGTCATATCTAGATTTTTGGAAGAAAAAGCAGTTCAAATAATAGCTGGTATGTTTTCATATCAAACTTGTGCTTGTGTATGTGAGAACAAAGTGAGATTTTCCTTTCCATCAAAAAGGAAAAAGTATGCTGTTGAAAATGGCTCCAGTGATTATCTGTAAATTACTAGTTGTATAGTACAGCAAATCCTCGTTATTTGGAATTCTTTCAATGTGAAATTTTGGCAGTTTCTAGTAAGAGTGTGACAGTTCATTTACAATAAAAATATCTAAATAATGGAAGATTATGTGAGGGAGGTACAAATACATTTGAAGACAATAGTTTTTTATTGTGGTAAAATATATACAACATTTATCATTTTAACTGTGGAAGTTTGCAATACATTGACATAAGTACATTCGTAGTGTTACATAACTATCATCACTATTTTTTTTTAAGGTTTATTTATTTATGCATACAAGAGCTGGGGTGTAGGACAGAGGTGTTGGGGGAGTGAGAGGATTCACCAGAGACAGAGTGGGGAGCAGAACAGGCAGAATTGACTGAAATACACTGCTGAGGGGAGCAGTGGGCAAAACAGGAGAGGTCTGCTGCGCCATATGGGCTGCTCCCTGCCTTGGGATTGAACTCTTGTTGCAGTGGCTGAGACTTAACCCCTTGCACCACCAGGGAGGCCGCCTTGTTTCTTTTTTTTTTTTTAAAGATTTATTTATGCATACAAGAGTTGGGGTGTAGGCCAGAGATGTGTGTGGGGTTGTGTGTGAGAGGATTCACCAGCGACACAGTGGAGAGCAGAACAGGCCGATCTATTGAAATATACTGCTGAGGGAAGCAGTGGGCAAGACGGGAGGGGAGGTCTACTGTGCCATGTGAGGTTAGCTGCCTGGCCAGGGATCAAACTCATGCTGCATTGGCTGCCTATGAAGCTGAGACTTAACCCCTTGTGCCACCAGGGAAGCCCCCTAAATTACTGTAAGTATCTTTCTATGAAAAATTATATATGTGTACTTTAATCTTTAACTCTTGTTTTAGTACATATGCTATAATTTATTTGGGTGACTTACTCTTGGATGTTTCAACTTTCTCCCTAGTGGTGTAGGAAACTACATTTTTAGAATTTTTTTTTTTAGATTTAGTTTTTATTTATTTATGCATACGAGAGCTGGGGTGTAGGCCAGAGATGCGGGGGGTGAGGGGGTAAGAGGATTTACCAGAGACAGAATGGGTCGCAGAACAGGAAGATCTACTGAGAAACACTGCTGAGGGAAGCAGCCAGTAAGACACAAGAGGTGTGCTGCACCATGTGGTTTAGCTCCCTGGCTGGGGTTCGAACTCTTGGCCACAGTGACTGGCCATAGCTTAATAACACTGAGACTTTAACTTTTGTGCCACCAGGGAGGCCCCTCTTTTCTTTTGTAAATTAAATCTTTTTTTTTTTTTTAAGATTTATTTTTTATTTATACATACAAGTTGGGGTACAGGCCAGAGGCGTGGGGCGGCGAGAGGGTTCACCAGAGACAGAGCCGGGAGCAGAACAGGCAGATCAGAAATACACTGCTGAGGGGAGCAGAGGGCAAGGCAGGAGAGGTCCGCCGCGCCATGTGGGAATCTCCCCGGCCGGGCGTCGAACTCGCGTCGCCGCTGCCGACAGCTCCACAATGCAGCGCTTAACCGCTGCGCCACCGGGGAGGCCCTGTAAATTAAATCTTTTGGATCAGAAATTAATAAGCTAATGTAACTGATATCCACATGATAACTGTCTTCATCCATTTGAGTTTGTGACAAAGCTCCACAACCTAACTAGCTTATAAGTAAGAGAAAATTGTTTTTCACAGTTTTGGAGCCTGCAAATCAGAGGTCAGAATGTCAGCATGTTCGTTTCTGCTGAGCGCCCTCTTCCTGTTTGCAGACTAGTTATTCAAATCTTTACATGGTAGCGAGAGGGCAAGAGAATTCTCTGGTGTCCCTTTTATATAGGTACTGAACCCATTCATGAGGGCTCCACCCTCAGGACTAAATTTGTTGCCTTTTAAATGCCTTGCTTCCTAATACCACAGCATTTCGGTTTAGGATTTCAGCATGAATTTTGGGGGAACATAAATAATTAATGCACTGCAACCACCATTCAGCTTTGGCACAAATTATTACAATACAATTTAAATGATATCTTTAGGGATAAATTACTAGAAATAGAATTTATGGGTCAAATATGTTCACATCTAAAGATTTTTGTATACATTTAGTACGATTTTCAGAAAACTAGGTGGAAATTAATTTTTGAAGAGTATTTAGATTTTCTTTCCTCAGTGACATCCAGTGCTTAAGTAATATTGGTACTGAATGCTATCTTCCAGTTTAACCTCAATTACATAGAAATTAGAGAAATCAGAGAAAGTAAAGGAAGGCTTTCCGTAATCTTCTTTTTTTTTTTTTAATATTTATTTATTTTTGCATACAAGCTGGGGGACAGGCCAGAGGCATGGGGCAGTGAGAGGGTTCACCAGAGACAGAGTGGGGATCAGAACAGGCAGATCGACAGAAATACACTGCTGAGGTGAGCACCAGGGAGAGAGGAGAGGTATGCTGCGCCATGTGGAAATCTACCCAGCTGGACATCGAACTCGCACTGCAGCTGCCGACAGCTCCACAGTGCTGTGCTTAATCCATTGCACTACAGGGAGGCCCACTTTCCATAAGGTTTTAATTAATTGGGGAATGTGAATTTTTATCTTTGGGGATAGAACCAAGTACATGCTGGATGACACCTAAAAGCAGTATTCTTATCAGAGTAGTAAGCATCTGATGATTGCTTATACTGCTTTAGAATCATGTTGGAAATTTAAAATATATAGATTTTCGGGTTTCATCATTTGTAGAATCAAAATCTCCTCAGGTGGGATTCTAGCTGGCATTTGTAAGTGATTCTGATGTGAAGACAAGGTTCCTCTTAGGAGATTCAGTATGATTCTGTTTTGCTTTATTTTATGAGTATAATGCTTTTATCTTTCAAAGATACATATCTCTAAATTCTTTATTAGTGAAAAAAAGGGTACTTTAAAAGTCATTGTTGGGCCTCCTTGGTGGCACAAGAGATTAAGCCTCCCCACCATGAAGCTATCTGCAGTCACTGCAGCATGAGTTCGATCCCCAGCCAGGGAGCTAGTCCACATAGCTCATTGGGCCTCTCCTGTCTCTCCTGCTGCTCCCTGAGCAGCGTATTTCAGTGGATCCGCCTGTTCTTTTTCCATTGTGCTTCCCCGCTTCTTTCTCTTCCACATCTCCCCCTTAGAGCTGCAGATCTATCATCAACTTTCAGGGGTTTGTCTTTGGTCCATTGTTTGGTTTTTCTATATTCCACCTATAAATGATACCATGTGGTATTTAATCTTCCTTTTTCTGGCTTATTTCACTTAGCACAATCCTGTCCAGATCCATCCAGGTCGCCTCAAATGGCTTAAGTTTACCTTTTTTGATTACCGAGTAGTAGGATATTCCATGGTAGATGTGTATGTGTATCACTTCTTAATCCATTTATCTGTTTTTGGGCATGTAGGTTGTTTCCGTATCTTGACTACTGTAAATAATGCTGCTATAAACATAGGCATGCAGGTTTCCTTTCATTGTTTTTTTTTTTTTAAAGATTTATTTATTTTATGCATACAAGCTGGGGTGTAGGTGAGAGGTGTGTGGGGGTATGTTTGTGTGAGAGGATTCACCAGAGACAAGAGTGGGGAGCTGAACAGGCAGATTGACTGAAATACACTGCTGAGGGGAGCAGCGGGTGAGGCAGGAGAGGTCTGCTGCGCCATGTGGGTTAGCTCCCTGGCCGAGATCTAACTCCTGCTGCAGTGGCTGCAGATAGCTTCACAGTGCTGAGACCAACCCCTTGCACCACCAGGGAGACCCCATTTTTAGTTTTTTGAGAAACCTCCAAATCTCCAAATTGCTTTCCATAGACCAGTCTATTTTTCCACCAACAGTGTAAGAGAGTTTCTTTTTCTCCGCACCCTCACCAGGACTTGTTTCTGCTCTTTTTGATATCTTATTCTCACAGGTATCAGGTGGTATCTTACTGGGGTTTTGATTTGCATTTCCCTGATAATAAGTGATGGTGAACAGTTTTTCGTGTACCTACTGGCCATCTGTGTGTCTTTTCTTTTTTTAAAGATTATTTATGCATACAAGTGGGGTGTAGGCCAGAGGTGTGTGTGTGGGGGTGAGAGGATTCACCAAAGACAGTGGGGAACAGAACAGGCAGATTGAAATACACTGCTCAGGGGAGCAGTGGGCAAGGCGGGAAAGGTTTACTGCGCCATGTGGGAAGCTCCCTGGCTGGGGGTCAAACTCATGCTGAAGTAGCTCTGGATAGCTTCATAGTGCTGTGACTTAACCCATTGTGCCACCAGGGAGGCCCCTTTGTGTCTTCTTTTGACAAATTGCCTGTTTAGTTCCTTTGCCCATTTTTTAAAAAAAGAGAATGGGGAGAAAAATGGGCATATTTACTGAAATGCTCGGGGAGGGGAGCAATGGGCCAGACAGACAGGTCTCCTGTGCTTTATGTGGGTTAGCTCCCAGGCCGGGACCAAACTCAGGTCATAGCAATGATAGCTCCAAGACTTCACTCTTAGGCCACCAGGGTGACCTTCCTTTGCCCATTTTTTGGTTGGGTTGTTTTCTTTTTGTTGAGTTGTATGAGTTCTTTGTAGATATTTACTGTCAGTGTTTTGTCAGATATATGTTGTGCAAATAATTTTTCCCATTAGGTGTTTTTTTTTTTCGTTTGTTTTTAGTTACAGTCTTTTACTGAACAAAAGCTTTTTAGTTTGATGTAGTCCCAGTTGTTTAGGTTCTATTTTCTTTTTCTTGCTGCTGGGGTGATTTTTAAAAAAGTGCTATTTAGTGTTATTTCTCAGCTTTTGATGGGTTTTGATTCTAAAATACAGGCAACTTTTTAGGAACTATAACCTCAAGGTTGCCACTTTAGAACTATTGATATTTCTCAGTGGAATTAACAAACATTTTGTATTTTAGAGATCCTTTGAGTTTTATTGTATGAAACCTCATGATTCTTTAATGTTAGTTAACAGAGGCAATATGATATGGTGGTAAAATATGAGCCTTTGAGTCAGTTAGGTTCCACTTCAGACTCTATTGCTGATCTTGGACAAATTATTTAATCTCTCTATGTTTTAGTTTTTTTCTGTAAAATGTGGGGAAATAATGGCACCTACCTTGTTTGGGACACTGTGAGAACGTTAGTACATGTAAAGGTAATTAGAATGTACCTGCTATGTAAAATGCAATCAGTATTAGTTGAGATTAAATTAGCAATGCTGTTTTGAGTGATACTTTTTATTTTATGTTATATACACACAAGGTAAAAATAATATAGAATGATGTTAAATGGAAATTTTAATATACCTGCTCCCCTACCATCCCTCCCAATCTCTGGTTTCACTTATTAGAGGTTTTTTTTTTAATTATTTAAAATTTTAAATTATGGTTTAAAATTTAAAATACACATAACAAAATATATTGTTCTAACTATAAGTGTATAATACAGTTACAATATTATACAAGTCCCAGGTTTGTTTTTCACCTATTCCATTTTTTATATTAAATAATTAAATATTTTGATTTCCATATGGTTAATTAGTATCTGGGATTTTCTTTTTGTTTTTTTGCTTAGTTTGCTATGTGCTTATTGCTAATTTTAAGAATATGCTTAATAGTTTTATTGATATAAAATACATGTACCATATAGTTCATTCATTTAAAATGTATAATTCAGTCATTTTTACTATATTTGCAGAGTTGCACAACCATTTTTACCACAATAAATTTTACTACACTTGATCTTAGTCAAAAGTCCAAGAAGCGATAGCACAATAAATTGTAGACTGTTTTCATCAGCCGTCATGAAAATCTCTTACTCATTAATAGTCATACTATTTCTCCCAAACTTTTCAGTGCTAGGCAACCAATCAACAGTTTACTTTCTGTGTATATAGATATGCCTGTTCTGAACATTTTGTATAAAGGGAGTTAAATAGTACGTAATAGGTGGTCTTGATTGTGATTCATCTCTTTCCCTTATAATGTCTTTTTTTATTTCCCATTTAACATGTTTTCAACTGAAAATATGCTGTTAAGGGAAGCAGCAGGCCAGACAGCAGAGGTCTGCTGTGTCATATGTAGGTTAATAGCTCCCTGGCAGGGATTGAACTCAGGTCATAGCGGTGATAGCACTGAGACTTAACCCCTAGGCACCAGGGAGGCCCCAACAGTTCTTTAATTTTGCAGAATCTTCTTTGCATCCTGAGTGCCCTGAAATTTCACATTACTATGGGTACTTTCAATCTGGAAACTCATGTTCTTTAGTGTTGGGAAATTTTCTTGAATTATTCTATTTTCTTTTTTTTAAAAGATTTATTTTATTTATGCATACAAGCTGGGGTGTAGGCCAGAGGGGGGATGTGTGTGAGAGGATTCACCAGAGATGGAGTGGGGAGCAGAACAGGCAGATCTACTGAAATACACTGCTGAGGGGAGCAGTGGGCAAGACAGGAGAGGTCTGCTGCGCCCTGTGGGTCAGGTCCCTGGCTGGGGATAGAACTCTTGCTGCAATGGCTCTGGATAGCTTCATAGCGCTGCAACTTAACCCATTGCACTACCAGGGAGGCCCTCTAATGATATTTTCTGTAGTACATTTTTGCTGTTCTTTTTTGGATATTAACCCTCTATTTAAAAAAAAAATCTTTTTCTCTGATTATGTTTCTTTGCATTTCTCTCTTTTAAATTATTTCACCTTTGTCTTCTATCACTTCTGTTTTATTTTTTACTCCCGTGCTTTTCATTTTTGTTGTTTTATGTAGTGTTTTGGCTTAATTTGAATAGAATAAAATTAGAATATATGTGAAATACATAAAATCTATTGTTATAGTTACCAGAGGCACAGTTTATATAGGAAAGATAGGATACATGCTTGAATCTTTGCCTTTGGTTATCACTTTCAAGATAATACATTAATTCCCTGATATCCTCTAAGCCAAACATAATATTTAAGTTATTATGAGCTCAGAAATTCAAACTTACTGTGTGGATTTCAATAGCAGCTATTAACATCACTGATGTTCAAATTGTTCTATATTTGACCAGTTGGAATCTCAAGTTGGATTATGAATAACTGACCCACTCCAGGTAGTCTTTCACATTTTCTGCTCCAGATTTATAACCAGCTGGTTTCTACAAGAAGCCCTGGTATTTGAAAATGTTATCTGGGCATTGGGAATGTTCATTAGGTGACTTACCGTTGTGTCTTAGACAGAGTTGGGAGTAGGGTATTAATCTAAAAGTTGAGGAGGCACTTAAAAGGCAAAGTGCATTTATTTGGAATCCAAAAATTGCAGTTTAGATACACAGATTCAGGTAGAAATCTGAAAATGTGCCTGCTCTCAGGAGGGACAAAGTTGGGAATTTTCTGAGGAGAACAGAGGAAGATTAGGTCAGTTGGTTAAAGAAAAAAGAGTTTTGGTTAGTGTTAAGTTTAAACTATTTTGGGTTATACATAGTTGGTTGCTGATTCTTTAGAAAGGATGCAAAGGGAACTGACTGATTCTGTCCTCAGCTAAACTTCAATAACCCATCCTAGTGATCTGGGCAACTTTTTAAGACTATTCTTTGCTTGTTGCTTTCTTAAAACTATTTGTTTTGGCACAACCCAAAGGTCTTTAGTCCAGTTCAAAGGTCTTTGACCTATTTTAGTGGAAACAGGTGATGCAGTTTCTCTGTAATGATTCCCAAGATCCATTTTAAAAATGGCTTCACTGATGTCAACTTTTCATAGGCGTGATACATATATATGTCTCTTACAGCTACACATAACTTTTGAATTTTTAACTTAATCTCTTCTATATTATCTCTGTAGCTCCTTTTTTTCCATACCAAAAATTCTGCTTCTCAAGGATACAGGGGTTAATAAATTAGAACTCTTCATTATTAATTACTTGTTTGTTTTATCCCACATTATATAATGGTCTCAGAATAGCAGTACTAATATTACCATTACATGATCACTGAGAACAGTTGCATAAATTGTTTTGCATGTGCTATCCCCATTCCCGCCTCTTTCTCTGAACTGTATATCATCAGATTGTTTTGCCATTACATTCCACATTCTTTTAACCATTTAGTTTTAGTTCTATAAGTTATTATGTGGTTCAGGGGAATTATATAGGTCAGAATTAGATATTTTAGGCTTTGCAGCCAAGGGACAAAATCAAAGATATTGTGCAGTTTTATGAGAAATAACAAATTTTCACAAATCTTTATTGACAGTTCAAAATGTAAATAATTATTTTGTGTGTGTTATGGAAAAAATGAGGATGGAATTAATTTTGCGGCGTCAGATAACAGCTGAATAGAGGCTTAAAGTTACTGTTTATTATCATTAAAATTATAGACATGTTAATTTTTATTTCCAATGAGATTTTCCTTCTGAAACCTTTTCACAGAAATTAGTACTGCCAAATACAGATGAGTCCACAAACGTATGATTTTAATTGGGGTATTTATAAAATTCCGTTAGATTTGTCTCTTGATATTTGCCTTTTAACAAGCCATTTTATGTAGATTAATTACTTCCCATTGAAGATTAGGTAGAAGCTCCTCAATTGTACAGTTAAGTGGATTTTAAAGTATGTAAATTTTCATTGTTGTACTTGGCTCAAGGTTCTAAAAATAATAAAACTGTCCTCTGAGCTCAGAAAACATACATATCTAAAATTTGTGTAGGACTGGAGGGGAGACCTCACTTCATATTTTTAACTTTTGACTGAATAGGAAGTGAATAAAGCAGTTTAACATTACTTATTATTTAACAGCTTTAGTTGTCATCAAAATATTTTGGGCTATAATGCAAAGTTTCCCACATAAGCAGTATTTTCCCTTATTTTAAATTCATTAGAAACATTCCAAGTTTGCTGCAGAAGTTAATTTTCAAAACCATTCAGTGTTCTGTAATAATGGTTTTTCCTTTTGAAAAAAATTTGGTATTTCTGAACTCAAATCACAATAAAAAATATTATCAGGGCTTCCCTGGTGGCGCAGCGGTTGAGCGCTGCGCTGTGGAGCTGTCGGCAGTGCGCGATGCGAGTTCGACGCCCGGCCGGGGAGAATCCCACATGGTGCGGCAGACCTCTCCTGCCTCGCCCGCTGCTCCCCTCAGCAGTGTGTTTCTGATCTGCCTGTTCTGCTCCCCACTCTGTCTCTGGTGAATCCTCTCACCGCCTCACGCCTCTGGCCTATACCCCAGCTTCTATGTATAAATAAATAAATCTTTAAAAAAAAATGTTATCAACTGCCAACCCATCATATCTATGATAGGGCCAATCAGGATGTTACCCAGTTTCTCTTTTGGAAATGATGATGGGTAAAATAGATGAAAGTAAATGAAATTTATCTTTTGACACTACTGGTCTCTAAAGCATGCCACATTTGAATGTTTTTTCACAAAGTAACTGTTGAGTAATACAATGAATAAAATAGGCTTGAAATACCTTAATATTTTATGTTTCCCAAGCTTTAATTTGTCCAACTAAATCTTTTTCCTATTTCACATGTATTTTTTACTTACCTCACTTGCAGTGTTTACACTTTCAAGTAATGCTAAATTGTTTCCTCAAGCTTAAAAATTTTCTCTTATAGTTGCTCTGCATATACATGCAAGAGGCTAATTCTTTAGTCACTTCATACTCTCTTGATGGCTCAAACAGCTGAGCAGTAATCAGCAACATGTGTTGACTCCTCTGGAGTCAAGGAAACCTTGAAATCAGTTGCCCTGGTTGTTGACTATTAGGTTTCTTTAAGTAATCCCAACTTGCTCAAACCATTGTTCTTACCAAAAGGCTAATAATCTTAAACAAGTTTATTTTCTCTGGACACATTTCTTAGACTGTTGTAATCAAACACAACTTAATTAACTTACCATCAATAAATAGTATTCCTTGCTCAGCTGAAAAATGAGCCACTCATGAACCTAGTTTAATTATATATTTTTTTAATTTTATGAAAATACTCAATTTAAAATTTTATAATTTTTTGACTACTCTGAGAGTTGGGAACTTTTCTGATGAGTGCAATATGGTGGTGTCTTATGTATATTCTTTTAGCATGGTTAGTGCCATTGCATAATAAGACACTGCTTTGCCATCTAATTTGATGACAAAACACACTACTGTGCCTTATTGTGATATTTTTTAAAGATTATTTATGTATGTA
This sequence comes from Scalopus aquaticus, assembly GCA_004024925.1. Taxonomy (NCBI): domain Eukaryota; kingdom Metazoa; phylum Chordata; class Mammalia; order Eulipotyphla; family Talpidae; genus Scalopus; species Scalopus aquaticus. Next base: position 83,613 of record PVIJ01001956.1, read on the forward strand.
TGTATGTATTTATGCATACAAGAGCTGGGGTGTAGGTCAGAGCTGTGGGGTGGTGAGAGGATTCACCAGAGACAGAGGGGTGGTCAGAACAGGCAGATTGACTGAAATACACTGCTGAGGGTAGCAGCAAGTGAGGCAGGAGAGGTCTGCTGCTCCATGTGGGAAGCTCCCTGACTGGGGATCCAACTCTGGTGCTGCAGTGGCTGCAATAGCTTCATAGTGCTGAGATGTAACTCCTTGTGCCACAGGCAAGGCCCTTAATGTGACATTTGAAGTGCTCTTGTTCTTGTTTGGGCCTGATGAGCTATGCACTGATAAATAAAAGTAAGATGTCTTGACAGAAAGTAGTATATGTGACAGTATGTTACCAGTGATAATAACGACATTGCTACAATTTCTGGTGAGCCTTGTAGCAGCAGTGTGAAGGGAGGAGGCTACCACATATGATCGTTGTTACAACTTAACTTGCCTTTGTAGTGTTAAAGCAGCCATAATCATAAATTAAGGAATGTGTTCCAATAAAACTTCATTTTATGGACATTGAAGTTTGAATATTATATATATATATATTCACGTGTCACAAATATTTTATTTTTTTAAAGATTCATTTATTTATGTATCCAAGCTGGGGTGTAGGCCTGAGGTGTGTGTTGGGGGGAGGCTGGTGAGAGGAGTCACTAGAGAGTGGGGAGCAGAACAGGCAGATTGACTGAAATACACTGCTGAGGGGAGCAACGGATGAGACAGGCGAGGTCTGCTGCGCCATGTGGGAATCTCCCTGGTTGGGGATTGAACTCTGGTGCTGCAGTGGCTGCTGATAGCTTCATAGTGCTGAGACAACCCCTTGTGCCACCAGTGAGGCCCCACAAATATTTTATACTTAACTGTGTATTTCCCTTTCTGGTCTGTTTCATTCCTTTACACAGTGGTATTTTTATCTGTGGTACTCCCTTTTTTCCCCTAAAGATTTATTTATGCATAAAAGAACTGGGGTGTAGGCCAGAGGTGCAGGGGGTGAGAGGATTCACTGGAGACAAAGTGAGGGGGGCAGAAGAATCAAATGTACTGAAATACACTGTCAAGGGGAGCAGCAGGTGAGACAGGAGAGGACTGCTGTGCAGTGTGGGCTAGCTCCCTGGCCAGGGATCGAACTCATGCTGCAATGGCTGGCAGTGGCTGGCTATAACTTGATAGCACTGAGATTTTAACTCCTGCATTACCAGGGAGGCCTGACTTTGGCATCTTTAGATTCCACCTATAAGTGAGATCATACAGTATTTATGTGTCTCCATCTGACTTATTTCACTTAGCATAATGCCCTCAATGTTCTGTTTGTTGCCAAAAATGGTGGGGTTTCCTCCTCCTCTTATGGTTGAATAATATTCCGTTGTGTATATATTGGCATCTTTTAACAAGTTAGCCATGAAAACTGTTATAGCTGCTTTAGGATAATGCCTTTTTTCCTTCTGACTACGTTGAAGATTTTTTTGTCTTTGTTTTCAGCAGCCCGTGCCTGGTTTGTGTCTGTGCCTTAGATTAGAGTCAGTGAGTTTACTTGGAGAAAATTGGCCAGGAGTTTTAAGCACTTTTTAAAAAAAAAGATTTATTTATTTATGCATACAAGCTGGGGTACAGGCCACAGGCGTGGGGCCGCGAGAGGGTTCACCAGAGACAGAGTGGGGAGCAGAACAGGCAGATCGACAGAAATACACTGCTGAGGGGAGCAGCGGGCGAGGCAGGAGGCAGGAGGTCTGCCACGCTATGTGAGAATCTCCTAGGCGGGGCATCGAATTCACATCTCTGCTGCCACAGCAAGAGCCCAGTTTTAAGCACTCTTAGTAGATTCTCTGTCTGTGCTCACTCGACTGTTGTATCACCCGCCCTCCCCACAAAATGGCAGAAGGCCCCCGGAAAAGGAAAATGACCATCAGTTTCTTGGTTCACCAAAGAAGGTCTTTTCTCTTCCTGAAATTTTAGTTCAAATAGTTGCTACTTTCAAAGGTTTCCAAAGTGTTTAAAAATATAAATTGTGCAATCTCTCATGCTGTACTCCCCCCACACCCATTATCGTGGTGGGAACATTGGTCTCCCACTTGGAAAAACAACTGCCTTATACTTGATATCTAAGAGTGAGTGACCAAGAAACTGATGAAATTCTGAGTGCCCTAAGTGGGGATTGGCAAATTTCAACTTCTTTAGAGAATGATCTGGCTGACCTTTTCCTATTGGAACTTCCTTTTATGCCCTCTGCTTGGGCCTGTGTGTTTCCCCATTGAGGATCTTCCAGAGTTTTGTCTGGAGGGTAAGGGACTAAATGCCAGCATTCTGTGACTCACCTGGGGAAAAGGACTGGGGCTGTCAATATTTATCATGTGAACTTTTCCTTTTGCCATGCTGCAACTGTGGGGATTTTCTGCCAAAAACTAAGCCTGATATTGCCCAACTCAAAGATTGTTTTACCTTCTCCAGGATATCCAGCATCCATCTTCTAGCATGGTTCTTGAGATACACAGTCAGGGAGGGGAATTTTGAAAATCTGTTTTATTTATTTTAAAAGATATATTTATTTATGCATACAAGAGTTGGGGTGTTGGGCGGGTGAGAGGATTCACCAGAGACAGAGCGGGAAGCAGAACAGGCAGATTGACTGAAATACACTGCTGAGGGGAGCAGCAGGCAAGACTGGAGAAGTCTGCTGCTCCATGTGGGAAGTTCCCTGGCCAGGTATCTAACCCGTGCTGCAGTGGCTCTGGATAGCTTCATAGTGCTGAAAGTTAACCCCTTGTGCCACCGGGGAGGCCCTGATAATCTGTTTATAAGCAGACTTTCAGATCGTCATCTTCCTCTTAGTTCTCTTCTGTTTTCACTTTTAAAGCTACTTGGTATTTCCAGTTATCTCCCTCTCTTTCTTTCTCCCTCACCCCAGCCTCCCCAATGTGTATGTTTAGGATTGTGTGTGTAAATAATATTGGTTCTTTGCTTTCCTCTTACCAGTATAGTCTGGTCAGTTGGAATAATTTGTTTCTTTTTCCATCTGCTTTCTGTTATGCAAAATTTAATTGCTGGTGTCTCTTTGGCCGTTATTTTTGTCTTATGGTGGATGTATGCTCAAAAAAAAATCCCTGTATTAGAAACTTTAAGTGGATTTTGAGAGAGCAAAAGTAGAGCTCTGTGTGTTCAGTCTATAGTACTAAAAAAAGACCTGGTACAATACTTATAAGGTATAAAATAGCACCTACAGTAGAAAATTAGACTGAATAATGCAGCCTTTATGATAATCCAAATTCTCTTGTTTACTTGTTTCTGTTTCTGTTGTTTCATTAATCGCCACCTAGTTTTACTTATTTTGATATAGAATTTATTTTTAATATCTGTTAGGGTTAATGTTCTCTCATTACTCATTACTTTTCCAAGAAATTTCCTGACCTTTTTAAATTTTTTTTTGGTATGTCCCTTTGAATCAAATTGTCTGGATGCCCCCTAAATACTTTCAGTATTTTATCTTTAAAGATTTATTCTTTATTTATGCATACGAGAACTGGGATGTAGTAGGCCAGAAGTGTGGGGCGTAAGAGGATTCATCAGATACAGAGTGGGGATCAGAATAGGCAGATGGACTGAAATACACTGCTGAGGGGAGCAGCGGGTGAGACAGGAGAGGTCTGCTGCGCCATGTGGGAAGCTTCCTGGCCAGGTATCGAACTTACGCTGCAATGGCTCTGGATAGCTTCATAGTACTGCATCTTTACCCGTTGCGCCACCAGGGAGGCCCCCCTTTTTTTTTTTTAAATTCTAATTTTTTTTTGAGATTTATTTATTTATACATACAAGTTGGGGTACAGGCCAGAGGCGTGGGGCGGCGAGAAGGTTCACCAGAGACAGAGTGGGGAGCAGAACAGGCAGATCAGAAATACACTGCTGAGGGGAGCAGCGGGCAAGGCAGGAGACGTCTGCCGCACCATGTGGGATTCTCCCCGGCTGGGCATCGAACTCGCATTGCGTGCTGCCGACAGCTCCACAGCGCAACGCTCAACCGCTGCACCACCAGGGAGGCCCGGGAGGCCCCTTTTTTAGATTTTCAAGTAAAGCTTATAATTAGAACATCTACCTTACATAGTTGTTTGTTTTAAGAATCAAGTGAGTTAATATATGAAAAGAATGTAAAACTGTCTTTCGCATAGTAAGCACTCAGTGGTAGTGAGAGCTATTGAGATCTTATGTTTCTTTTTTTTTAAAGATTTATTTTTATTTATGCACACAAGAGCTGGGGTGTAGGCCAAAGGTGTGGGGGGGTGAGAGGATTCACCAAAAACGGAGTAGGGAGCAGAACAGGCAGATTTACTGAAATGAACTGCTGAGGGGAGCATTGGGTGAGATAGGAGAGGTCTGCTGCACCATGTGGATTAGCTCCCTGGCTGGGGATCAACTTATACTGCAGTGGCCTGTGATAGCTTGATAGCGCTGAGACTTAACCCCTGAGCCACCAGGGAGGCCCCCATATTACTATATTATATTTCTTACGAAAACCCCAGAGGTATCACTGAACCAGTTCTGTATATGTGAGGAAGCCAAGGCTTGTTTGAGTTCAGGGTTACACAGATTAGTATTTTTGGTTCTGTAGCTTTTTTTTTTTTTTTAAAGATTGATTTATTTATACAAGCTGGGGTACAGGCCAGAGGCGTGGGATGGTGAGAGGGCCCACCACAGACAGAGCGGGGAACAGAACAGGCAGATCAGAAATACACTGCTGAGGGGAGCAGCGGGCGAGGCAGAAGAGGTCTGCCGCACCATGTGGGAATCTCCCCGGCCGGGCGTCGAACTCACACTGCAAGCTGCCGACAGCTCCACAGCGCAGTGCTCAACTGCTGCGCCACCAGGGAGGCCCTGGTTCTGTAGCTTATTAAATCTGTCCACCTTAACAATGTTTTGCTGTGGCTCCCCAAACAGGATACTTCAATATTAAGAGTAGGAGGTTGTCAGGGGTCTGGTCAGAGAATCAGATAGACCCCTACCAGTGGAATCTGAAACACTACAGCTTTCAGGAAGAGACACTGGCCATAGCAAGGAGAAACTGAAAATACTCTTAGAACAAGAACATCAGAATTTGGGGGGGGAAAGAGCTTGGAGTCCAGCTAGTAGACCATTCAGGAGTCTGAGAATCAAAAGCTATAAATAGTAATCAAGTCAGAATTGTTCTTGGGAGAGGTGTACTGATTCAGTGGGTGTTGAAGGTGGCAAGGAGGATTACAGCAGAAATTGGGAAGAAGACTGTCAATAATTACCTGTTTTCTCAATCACCTGTATCCACTCCTCATGTCATAATACTCTACCAACTGTGCTCTGATAACAGCTGCATTCATTGAGCTACTGAACTCTCATGATTTACATGCCCTTTGCAATAATAAGTTGCATCTGTGTCCTGATGATTGATGATGTAACTGACCTGCCTATCTGGATTCCTGACTTCTAGCTTACTCTTAACCTCTTAAAATTTGCCTACCCCTCTGAATCCTGCCAGTCCAGATTCCTTACTGCCTTCACAATACTGACTTGACATTTACTTCTTTTCTTCTGATTAAATTTTTGTTTATAAAAATAATTCAGATGTATAATTTTAAAAGTCAAACATACTACAGTTGTAAGAAACACTAGTCCCCTCCTGAATTGTTACAGAAATGAAGAGAAAGTAAGTCTTTGGTTACCTCTAGCATAAAATCAGACCTGAGGGGTGAGCCCAGACTTAATCACATACGCCATTATGTAAATATTTTTGTTGTTATTTTAACTAGAATTAATCATACTTCTCAATTCACCGTTCTTTATCATTGTTTTGTCCATACTCGACCTTTTCTTATTGTTGGCATGTAGATAGTATTCACTGCTTCTTTTTTTTTAAGATTTTATTTATGCATACAAGAACCGGGGTTGTAGGTCACAGGTGTGTGAGGGAGGGTGAGAGGATTCACCAGAGACAGAGCGGGGAGCAGAACAGACGGATCCTCTGAAATACACTGCTGAGGGGAGCAGTGGGCGAGACAGGAGAGGTCAGCTGCGCCATGTGGGTTAACTCCCTGGCCCAGGATCAAACTCATGCTGCGGTGGTTTTGTATAGCTTCATAGTGCTGAGATTTAACCCCTTGTGCCACCAGGAGGCCCATATTCACTTCTTTTTTTTTTTTTTTTAAAGATTTATTTTTTATTTTATACATACAAGCTGGGGTACAGGCCAGAGGTGTGGGGCGGTGAGAGGGTTCACCAGAGACAGAGCGGGCAGCAGAACAGGCAGATCAGAAATACACTGCTGAGGGGAGCAGCGGGCAAGGCAGGGGAGGTCTGCCGCACCATGTGGGATTCTCCCCAGCTGGGCGTCGAACTCGCGTCGCTGCTGCTGACAGCTCCACAGCGCAGTGCTCAACCGCTGCGCCACCGGGAAGACCCAAATGACTAAAAAAATTTTTGTAATAATCACAGAGTTAGAGAAAAGTGGAAAGAATTTTCTTCCTGACCCACTTAAGCAACCAATCTGATGTCCATACTCAGTACCATCAGGTAGTGATGGTATGCATTTAGATAAAATGCATTTGCTTATTACATTGTTATAAGAGAGATTGCTTTATTTCGTAAGATCAACAATCAGGAAATTGACATTGAGATATTTAATACCATCTTATCCTCAATCTTAATATTTTCCTTGTAGCAGAATGATCCAGTTAAGAATCATCTGTTATTTTTAGTTATCCTGTTCTAAAATCTCTTTCAGATCACAATTACACCTTTTCCCCCCCCTAGATTCATGACCTTGATAGGTTTGATGGTTTCAGGTCACTTATTTTGTAGAATGTCACTCAGTTTGAATTAGTAAATTTCTTCATGTTTATATCAGATGGCACGTGATATTACTTTGTCTCATTTCTTTTTTTTTTTAATTTTTTTTATTTATACATACAAGTTGGGGTACAGGCCAGAGGCATGGGGCGGCGAGAGGGTTCACCAGAGACAGAGTGGGGAGCAGAACAGGCAGATCAGAAATCCACTGCTGAGGGGAGCAGCAGGCAAGGCAGGAGAGGTCTGCCGGCGCCATGTGGGATTTTCCCTGGCTGGGCGTTGAACTCGCGTGGCCACTGCCAACAGCTCCACAGCGCAGCGCTCAACTGCTGCGCCACCGGGGAGACCCTACTTTGTCTCATTTCTGATGATCATGTCCACTTTGTTCACTTAGGGTGATATCTGCCAGACTTCTATAAAATTCTTCCCCTTTGTAATTTTTGTAGGGGTTTATTTTGAAATTGCATAAATACTCAGTTCCTACTCAACTTTCAATTTATGGCTATATGGACTTGTAGTTTCCTGTTTTATTGGGTAGGTAGTGATGGTATGCATTTAGATAAAATGCATTTGCTTATTACATTGGTATAAGAGATATTGCTTAATTTTATTGTAATTTTTGGCAGTATTAAAATATGACCTTAATTTGGGAATTTATATTTCAGAATGTCCAGGATGATTATCCAGTTGGTGGTTAGTAAAATCTCCATCATAGTGAGATAGGTGGAGTTTAAAAACTTTAATCATACAAAATTTGAGCCAGTGTTATTTCTAGCTGCTGATCTGGTGTTACAGGGATCCAGCTGCTTGATCCAGATCTGACCTGGTCCTGGATGTCCTTTGGTGCCATCTGGTGGCATTTGTCCACTTCAGTATAAATATAAGTGGGGATAAATCTGACTTGCTAGAATTTCTGGACTTTGGCTGCAATTTTAGCCATGGTTAATTGATGCCAGGTTCATTGACAGTCCTGGGACATTGGGCCAGTAGAATACAGGGAATATTCTCTACCTTTTGCTTTCTAAGACAGGCCTGCTTTTCTCTTCAGGCCTCACAATCGATCTCTGATGGGTAGATGTGTTTACTATTGGTGATAGTTACTTTCTTCATAAAAATCTGTACTTCATGTTAACAGGTATGAAATGTTAATGAAATTTTACTGAAAATTAAGATTTCTTTTTAACAAAGTGAGAGAGTTGACTTAAAATGGAAGACCCAGCTGTCTCAGTAATAAGGGAAATCATATTAACTAGGTGATCTATGTAGGAAGGAACTGATTTTGCAGCACTTCAGAAAAAATTTTTTAAAAATATTTATTTATTTATGCATACAGACTGGGGTATAGGCCAGGGGTGTGGGGTGGTGAGAAGGTTCACCAGAGGCAGAGTAAGGAGCAGAAGAGACAGATGGACTGAAATATACTGCTGAGGGGAGCAGTGGGCGAGGCAGGAGAGGTCTGCTGCGCCATGTGGGAATCTCCCAGGCCAGGCTTCGAACTCTGCGCAGCAGCTGCCAGCAGCTCCACAGCACTGCGCTTAACCTGCGCCAACAGGGAGGCCCCTCCACATGCTTATTTTTGTTTTTCCTTTTCAGTAAAGGGCCTGTTTATATTTTTTGCCCATGTTTTGGTTATACAGTTACTGTTTTGTTTTCTTGTTTGAGTTATAGGAATTCCTTGTATATGAACTATCTTTTTTTTGTAATTCCAAGAAAAATTTAAATTTGGTGTAATCAGTATATATTTTTTGATGGGTTTTTACATTTTATGGGTTTTTGGGGGGGTTTTTTGCTTGAAGAAGCTCTTTAACTTCATTGCATCACCTTTCACAGTTAGATTTTCAGGCCATTTTTGCAGGTACTTCAGGGATTCAATATTAATTGTGTTACAGAGTACTAGCTCCTCAACTCCATTTGCAGTCTCTTTCCTGAGATGGTTTTCTTTAATATTCATAAAATTCCTATATGATATATAAGTTCTTGGATAGGCCAGAGTTTTCTGTTTTCTTTTGTCTGTTCTTGAGCCAGTGTCAAATCATATTGCTCTTTATTTACTTGGCATTTTGCAGGACCATGTCATCTCTCACACCCCATCCCCAGGTTTTCCTCCATAGAAACTTTAGGGCAAATTAGTTGAGTTTAACAGAAGACAACTATAATACTTATTGAGATTGCATATTGAATTTATAGGTTAATTTGGGGGAGAATTAACATGGAATGTTCCCCTAAATCTATTTATTTAAGATTTATTTATGCATACAAGCTGGGGTGCAGGCCAGAGGCGTGGGGAGGTGAGAAGGTTCACCAGAGACAGAGTGGGGAGCAGAACAGGCAGATCGACGGAAATACACTGCTGAGGGGAGCAGCGGGCGAAGCAGGAGAGGTCTGTGGTGCTATGTGGGAATCTACCCGGCTGGGCATCGATCTCGCATCACTGCTGCTGACAGCTCCACCGCGCAGTGCTTAACCGCTGCACCACCAGGGAGGCCCTAAATGTATTTTTTAAAGGTTTGTTTATTTATGCATACAAGAGGTGGGGTGTAGGCCAGAGGTGTGGGTGGGGTGGGGTGAAAGGATTCATTAGAGACAGAGTGGGGAGCAGAACGGACGAATTGACTGAAATACACTGCAGAGGGGAGCAGTGGGCGAGACAGGAGAGGTTTGCTGCACCATGTGGGTCAGCTCCCTGGCCAGGATCCGGGATCGAAATTGTACTGCAGTGGCTGACTGCAGGTAGCTTCGTAGAGCTGAGACTTAACCCCTTGTGCCACCAGGGAGAGCCCCATAAATCTTTTTATATTTTTATATTCAAATATATTTGTATTTGTAAAATATATTACAAAATATATTTTATATTTGTATTTTTTATATTTATATTTTTGTTATTTAAGTTTTTGTTTTTTCTATGAAACTTTTCAGTTAAACAAGAATGTATAAATCTTAGCTATTTTTTAGTTTATATTTCTGTTGTGAATGGCATCTTGGCCTTTTTTATTATATATATTTTTATTGTAAAAGATGTTAACAGTTACCAACTATTTTTAAGTGTATAGTCCAGTAGTATTAAATGTGCTCACATTATTGTGCCACCATGTCTACCTACCATCCATCCCCATACCTCTTTGATTTTGTAAAACTGAATCTCCTTTCCTCCCAGCCTCTGACAACATTATACTTTTTGTCTTTATGATTTTGACTACTCTAGGCACCTCATGTAAATGGAATCATACATATATGTCTTTTTGGGATAGGTTTACTTCACTTAATATAATGTCCTAAGGTGTCATGTTGCAGCATATAGCAGAATTTCCTGCCATTTTAAGACTGAATAATATTTCGCTGTATGTCTATGCCACATTTTTCTTTCCCGTTCAGCTGTTGATGACCGCTTGGGTGATGGACACTGTGTTTTAGCTATTGTGAATAGTATTGCTGTGAACATGGGTATACACATATCATTTTGAGACCCTCAGTTCTTTTGGGAATTCTATTTTTAATTTACTGAGGATCTGCCATGGTTTTCCACAGTGACTATATATCATTTTGCATTTCTGCTAGCTATACACAAAGATTCCAGTTTTTCTACAATTTCCCCAACATTTGCAGTTTTATGGAAACTTTTAAATAGTAACCATTCTAATCTGTTCAAGTGATAACTCATTGTAGTTTTAATTTGTATTTCTTTGATGATTTGTGGTGTTAAGCATCTTTGCTCATTGGTGGTCATTTGTAAATTCTCTTCAGAGAAATGTCTTTTAAAGTTCTTTGTCCATTTTTTAATTTGGGTTGCTTTTTGTTGAGTTTCAGGAGTTTTCTATATATTCAGGATAGTTAACCACTTATCAGATATGACTTGCAGATATTTTCTTCCTTTACTATATTTCATAATATATATTGTATTTATATGTTTATTTTCTCTTAACTGGCTGGATTCTTCTTTGTTTTAATAGTAAGTGTTTTTATAGATTATTTATAAAAATGATGGCAATTATCTCTTCCCTTTCAGTCCTTAACATTTTTAAAAGTTTTTCTTCATAGTGTTACGTAAGACATTAATGTTGTTAGTTAACTTTATCTTACAATCTCAATTGTCACATCTAAGGTGTCTTTGTTAAGTATTTTTGGTATAAATTTTTGGTTTATCTAGTAGATTACTGAGTTTAGGAATACTCTTTTATTCCTAGTTTGTGACTTTTTTTTTTTTAAAGATTTATTTATTTATGCATACAAGACCTGGGGTGAGGGCCAGAGGTGTGGCGGGTGAGAGGATTCACCAGAGACAGTGAGTGGGGAGTAAAACAGGTGGATACACTGCTGAGGGGAGCAACAGGCCAGGCAGAAGAGGTCTTCTGCACCAGGTGGATCTGCTTCCTGACCAGGGTGGCTGTGGCTGGTGATCGCTTGATAGCACTGTATCTTTAATCTCTGTGCCACCAGTTTGTGACTCTTAAACATATAAAAAATCATTGGTAGGTATTAAAGTTTATGCAGAGTATTTCCTGCACTAATAGTGATTCCCATTTACCCCCACAGTCAATTTATGTGATCAATTAATTCATAAATTTTTCTGATGGTAAACCATCCGAGCATTTAAGGGGGAAAAATGCCTTATAATGATGTATTTTTTAGGATTTTTTATATGAAAACAAGTGAGATGAAGCTGAAATTTTCATTTCCTGTATTGTCTTCATCTGATTTCGAAGATTATATTAGCCTAGGGGGCCTCCTTGGTTGCCTAGGGGTTACCAATGGAATGGGCTGAGTTTGATCACTGACCAGGGAGCCAGCCCACATGGCATAACAGACCTCTCCTGTTTTTCTTGCTGCTCCCCTTGGCAGTGTATTTCATCCGCCTGTTCTGCTCCCCACTCTGTCTGGTGAATCCTCTCACCGCCGCCCCTTGCCTGCGCTCCAGTTCTTCTATGCAAAAATAAATACAATCTTTAAAAAACAATTTATGTTAGCCTCGTAAAATCACCTAATAGCTTTTGCTGTTTTTATTTATTTTTCTTTATGATCCTTCATTTTTTTTTAAAGATTTATTTATTTATACATACAAGCTGGGGTACAGTGGGGTACAGGCCAGAGGCATGGGGCGGCAAGAAGGTTCACCAGAGACAGAGTGGGGAGCAGAACAGGCAGATCCAAAATACACTGCTGAGGGGAGCAGCGGGCTAGGCAGGAGAGGTCTGCCGCACCATGTGGGATCCTCCCTGGCTGGGCGTCGAACTCGCATTGTGCGCTGCTGACAGCTCCACAGCGCAGCGCTCAACCGCTGCGCCACCAAGGAGGCCCTTTTGCTGTTTTTAAATTTTAGTAACAACAGGTACAAATTAGAACTCAGCTTTTCCTTGAAAGTTGGTTAGAATTTACCTGTATGTAAAATCATTGTGGCCTGGAACTTTTGGGGGGAAAGTCTCTAGTTTACTGGATTAATTCCTTAAATCTTTATAGGTCTGCTTTACAATTTCTGGTATCAGGTTTTTGTTTGTTTTTTTGCAGAGAAGAACTGGGGTGTAGGCCAGCTGTTTAGGGACTAAGAGGATTCACCAGAGATAGAGTGGGGAGCAGAACAGGCGGATTGACTGAAATACACTGCTGAGGGGAGCAACAGGCGAGACTGGAGAGGTCTGCTGCCCCATGTGTGGGTTAGCGTCTTGGCCAGGGAACGCAGGCTGTAGGGGTGATAGTGCTGAGACTTCAACCCTTGGGCCACCAGGGAGGCCCCTCAGTTACAGACTTTTAATTAATATTGTTTTTTTTAATACATCTTACTTTTTTCAGCTAGAGGTTCTTTTGTTTCAACTCGGATATCATAAACCTTTAGTCTTCTGTAGTCTGGGGGTAGTCACCTCACCAAAGGGCTGTGGGATATTTGGATTTTTTTTTTTTAACCTTATTCATCTTTCATTCTTTTATTTTCAGTCCTGTCTCACACCTTGACTTTGGAAAGTAGAATGTTCATTTCCTAACGTTTCCAGGTTTTTCTATATACATGAGCTTGCTTTAACCTCTATTCCCTTCTCCCACACATTTAGATTGTAGTCTTTCAAGGTCTGCTAAATTATTATTTTTTATGTTGCAAAGTATTCTTGATATCTGGTCTGTTGTCTCCCATTTTCTTTATCTTTGTGAGTTCGTATATGTATAATCCTTTTTGCCTTCATTTTGTTACGGTTTTAACCGCTTTTTTTTTTTTTTAAGCTGGGGTACAGGCCAGAGGCATGGGGCGGCGAGAAGGTTCACCAGAAACAGAGTGGGGAGCAGAACAGGCAGATCAGAAATACTCTGCTGAGGGGAGCAGCGGGCGAGGCAGGAGAGGTCTGCTGCACCATGTGGGAATCTCCCAGGCCGGGCGTTGAACTTGCGTCGCTGCTGCTGACAGCTCTGCAGCGCAGCGCGTAACCGCTGCGCCACCAGGGAGGCCCTTGTTAGGGTTTTGTAAGAGTTTAAAGATCAGTAATTAGTGTTATTTCCTGTGGTAAACTGTACTTGAATGTCATATTTACATATTACTTAATTTATAAGGTAATAATGTCGAGTTTCATGTGTGTTAAAAAAAACTCAACTAGCTATTGAGACTGGCAAGTTGTTAATCTTTTATGCTTTATTTAAAAATTGACCTTTTGGGGCCTCCCTGGTGGCATAACGGGTTAAGTGCAGCGTTGTGGAGCTGTCATCGGCTGTGGCAAGAGTTCGATGCCCGGCTGGGGAGATTCCCACGTGGCGCAGCAGATCTCTCCTGCCTTGCCTGACTCCCCTCAGCAGTGTATTTCAGTAGATCTGCCTGTTCTGCTTCCTACTCTGTCTCTGGTGAACCCTCTCACTGCCCCCCACCTTTGGCCTTCACCCCAGCTTGTATCCAAAATAAAGAAATCTAAAAAAAAAACCCAAACTGACCTTTTGTTGAAAGGTACGGCAAACTGTTTTGTTTATAGTAGTAATGCCTTGAGACTTTTTTGTTGTTATTCAGAATTATTCCTAGAGAATATCTTCTTTCTTTACATATAAATTAGGAAGTGGTGGGCCACATTTTATACTTTTATGAGGCTGAGTTGCTAACTTTAGGAGGCACTGATTCTGCTTCCTTAGATAATTTTTTTGAACTTGCTGAATAATCGCATATAATAAAAACCACAGAGAAAATACTCTTTCACATATGTGATTGTATATGTTGCTGAGTGGTGTAAGTAACAGTTGTATCCTAATCTAATTGGAGATTAAAGAAAATATGAAGATGGTTACTTGGGGAGCCAGGTTAAGGCAATAATCATATTTTGTTAAGCTAAAGACTTTGGAAATTGATGATTTGTACTGTGGTATAATTATAATTGTTGCTTAATTATTGCATTCTACCCTACGATTATGCCAGATAATAGCCTGTTTTCTTTGCATCTCAGGTTACAGATGAGTTCTTTAATACCTTTTAAAAATACACTATGAATATAAATATATTCCTATATTAGGGAGTAATAATACAAATACTTTGGAAACATTCAACCTTTATGAATTCTTTGCAAATGCTTATTATTTCATCAATATTTCATCAAAGGTCTGTAATTGGTATGGTTTGTCTTTGTGTATTTGTAGATTAATATCTGCCCAAATCAGGCAACATTCAGAAACTAATAAAAACTAAGCTGAATAAGGAAGCACCCTTTATATTTAGATTTTTTTTAAAGATTTATTTATTTTTGCATACAAGCTGGGGTTCAGGCTAGAGGTGTGGGGCAGTGAGAGGGTTCACTAGAGACAGAATGAGGAGCAAAACAGGCAGATCGACTGAAATACACTGCTGAGGGAAGCAGTAGGCTGGCGAGGCAGGAGAGGTCTGCCGTTCCATGTGGAAATCTCCCCCACTGGGGTAGCTCTGGCAGCAGCTGCTGACAGCTCCACAGGCTGCGCTTAACCCCTTGCGCCACCAGGGACTCCCTATATTTAGATTTGCTGAGACTCTTTTGCCCAAGTTTAGTTAAGAATCCCTGCCCTGACTCTACTTTTATATCCTTAAGGATATCCCTGTTTTAAACATGGGAGCCCATATTTTAAAGTGCTCACAAATACAATTATGTGAATTACTAAAATAGACTCAAAAGAATCTTTTATCAGACTCTTTGATACTGGTGCAAAAAGATTTATTTATTTATGCATATAACCTGGGGTGTAGGCCAGAGGTGTGGGATGGTAAGAGGATTCACCAGAGACAGTGGGGAGCAGAACAGGCAGATCGACTGAAAGAAATGCACTGCTGAGGGGAGCAGTGGGCAAGGCAGGAGAGGTCGTTTCCTATGCCATGTGGGAATCTCCCTGGCTGCAGTATCCTTGGCTGGGGATCGAACTCGTGCTGCAGTGGTCT
Source organism: Scalopus aquaticus (assembly GCA_004024925.1). NCBI lineage: Eukaryota > Metazoa > Chordata > Mammalia > Eulipotyphla > Talpidae > Scalopus > Scalopus aquaticus. The sequence goes on from PVIJ01001956.1 coordinate 98,791, forward strand.
GGATAGCTTCATAGTGCTGCACTTAACCTGTAAGGTTAGTTTTGATACTACTCTTTACCTTTTCTTTTGCTTCCTTGTGGCTTCCCCTGTCATTTTCTATCATAAACTAGATTGCAAATAGCCCAGCATCTCTTTGAGTGTGTGAATGCAACATTTTGTGATGGTGGCATGGCAGAATATTCAGTGGCACCTTGCCTTACAATCCTTTCTGCTAGGCAAAATGTTTCCATTTTCTTTTCTAAATGGGTCCTCTGTATGTTACATTTGTTCATTGTAGAATTCATGTGTGTTTGAAATCAGATTTTCAAGGTTTCATGGTTGTATAACATCAAATTTCCATTTTTGACTTGTTTGGCATGCCTGATACTTTTTTCTTTCTGGGGGTGGTGTGGTAAAAAAGAATATTAGTCAATTCAGTGTTAAGTTTTCACAAACTATTCTTTAGTAATTATGTAACTAAAGACAACAGGGTCTGACATTAGTCTTCAGCAGTTCTAATGCATATTTTCTGAACTCCAGAAATTTTTGATTTTGAAAAAAGATGACATATTTATGTTAAACTTTATTATTTGACAGTTAAATATGAATTAATGAAGAAAGGAATTTAATTTCTTAGAAATTACTGTCAGTAGTATCATTTGTTAGTGCTTAAGCATTTCTCCATTTGTGGTTTGTGTTTTGCTGTGCTATATAGAATTGTTTCATTTTTATGTTATAAGATTAATCATTTCCTTTAAGATTTTTAACCTTTTGGTGTCACGCGTAGAGAAAGTATATGGTGGAATTCAAGTTTTTCATGAAAATTGAGAGAGAATTGATGTCTACTAGGTCTTTGAGAATTGGTTATGCATAATCATTTGTAACTTAGTTTGGGAACACTTTGCTAGTGAATACAGGGTCAAAACTGGTTAGTTTTTTTTAAGATTTTATTTACTTACACATTCAAGAACTGGGGTGTCGGCGGGGATGAGGATTTACCAGAGACAGAGTGGGGAGAAGAACAGGCGGATCCACTGAAGTACACTGCTGAGGGGAGCAGTAGGTGAGGCAGGAGAGGTCTGCTGCGCCATGTGGGAAGCTTCCTGGCTGGGGATGGAACTCATGCTGCAGTGGCTGCTGATAACTACATAGTGCTGTGACTTAACCCGCTGAGCCACCAGGGAGGCCCTATCTGGACACTTAACATCTGTCTAGGACACTCGTGCCAGCACAAGGGGTAATGAGTATGAAGGAACCAGTGGAGTCCAACACAGAAGGCTCACCTCCAGTGATTGGGTGGAACATTGGGAAATGTTTAAGCTTCCTGTCATTGGCTTTCAACATTTTAATTATAATGTGTCTTGGAGCTTATTAGTCTGGTATTTTGTTTGGAACTCTTTGTGCCTCTTGATTAGGATGTCTGGTTCCCAGATTAAGGTGATTCTCAGCAAATTCTATAAATTCATTCTCTTTGCCTTTCTCTTCTCCTTCTGGAAGTGCCATGACTAGTATTATTTCTCTTTAGGTTGTTCCCAAAGAGCTCTTACATTGTTTCCATTTTTAAAATTGTTTTTCTTCTATTTGTGTGTATCCCCACTGTGCTTTCAAGCCCACTAATTTTCTCCATTATTTGTGTTTGTCTACCATTGAGATTCTGTATTGTATTTTTTAATTTGGTGGTAGTGTTTTTTAGATACATTAATTCTAGTTGTAACATTCTCATATTTTCTCAACCTTTACTGTGTTCCTGTTTTTCTACTCTATTATTTCCCTTAATTCAGCAAGCATGGTTATAACTGCTGTCTTAAACTCATCACATTTTGCAGTTCTGCTGAATTGAGACTTTTCAGTAGGGCGTAGTTATGCTCCAGCGTTTATGATATGTTCTTCTGTGTCTTAACTTTTAGCTTTTGCTAGGTATAATCCTAGGTTTTTGTTTGTTTTTTATCCAGGATGTTTATTAGGTTTCTGCTATTTCACAAGCTAGTGTCTTCACACCTGTCCAGATGGCCAGAGCATTGGTCCTGGCAAGGGATAATGGGTAGGAAGGAACTAGTAGGGCAGAACACTCCAGGATCACCTCTAGTGAGCACTGGGGTTTAAGCTTCCTATAGTGTTGTGGGTAACTAAGTTGTGTGGTGGGGATCCCTAGGCCAAGTCCTTAACCAGTATGTCTCATAAGTCTTGTGCCAGCCTCCACCTCTCCCCTCTGGTTAAGCAATAGAGGTAGCACTGGATGAGATTGTAGTCCACAAGCTGGGAATTGTGTTCTCTTTTTTCAGTACTGAGACTTACCCTGAGGTGCTCACTCGTGTTATTGAAATCTAGGTATTTAAGCTCTTGTTTAGTAAGATCTTTCAGTTGTTTATTGTGACCCTTGTGGGTGGGGATAAGGTAGGTATTTCCCTTATCACAGCCTGGGGTTATAAATAGCTTTTTCTCTGATCCCATAGGTTCAGGGTCCAACTATTCTAATTTAGGAGTCTCAGGCTTAAACTAGTATCCTTTTGTATCTTTACTATAATTCTCCGCTGGTGTATCCTCTGTCCTTCATGCACCCCCTTTTCCAGAGTAGTGCCCACTTTTTTTTTTAATTGAAGGTAGTTATACTGGAGTTTATTTTTTTGTGTAGAAGAATTGGGGTGTAGGCCAGAGTGGGTGGGTGGGGGGTAAGAGGATTCATCAGAGACAATGGGGAGCAGAACAGGCGGATCACCTGAAATATACTGCTAAGGGGAGTAAAGGGTGAGACAGGATAGTTCTGCTGTGCTATATATGAGTTAGCTCCCTGGCCAGGGTTCAAACTCAGGCCGAAGAGGTGATAGTACTGAGACTTAACCCATAGAGGTCCAGGGAGGGAGGCCCAGTACCTGTTACAGACCAAGGAGAGGAATACCCCCGAACCTCCAAACCTGCCCACTCTTAATAGGTTCTGCCATCTGCCACATCAAGACAAAACATGCAAGAACTTTCATGGAAAGGAACTTTAATACAATTAGTGTGCAATACAGAAAAGGGAAAGAATAAAGTTTCCAAATCAAGCACATGAAGTTACCCATCCCCTCATGTATAAATGTCCAGCCAAACAGGGTTGCCCCAAGGAAGGGCCTCTGAGGCCCAAAAGCCTGACACAAGTCTAAAGCAGAGACCCATAGAAATGTCAGAAACAGCCAGACAAGTCTTGGAGGAAAAGAGCAATATCAAAATCAAGGTAAAAGCTGCCATTCTTAACCTTTCCACAGGTCTTTCACCCACATCTGTTTCAACCAGTCCAAGACCAAGAAGCAAGTGCAGCTTCTTCACATGTCTCTGCTACAGTGCCTCTTTCAGGTCTTCTGACTCCATCCTCCTTCCTTCTCAGTCTCCTCTCCAGCTTCCTCTCTTCCCTGCTCAGTTCCACTCCCTTGGGTGTGGCAGGAAACCGGGATTCTCCTCTTTTCTTGGGGACCACTCTGTTATATACCCACTTTTTGAAGTCCTTGGTATGATTGTGTGGCTTTGAGCTAAAAGTAGTAGGGGGTCTCTGTACAACAGCTGCCCCTCCATCTCTTAGGTTATATTGTCCTGGTATTAGTCTAAATACAGTTTAATTACAGTTTTCCCTATCTCCATTCTGCCCTTCTGTTGCCTCTGATGTATGTGATAGTCATCCTTTTATCTTTGAGAGGTTTTATGGTGGTTTGTTTGTGAATATATGGAAGAGAGGGAGGGAACATGGCATTGTTGCTGCCATCCTTTGTATGTTTTCTTTGGGAGAATGTCTATTCAAGTGCTTGGTTTAGTTGTTTCATTATTGTTGAGTTGTAGTTCATAATATAGTCTGAATATTAGACGCTTATCAGGTATATGATTTGTAAACGTTTTCTCCCATTTCTCCCTTTTCACCTGTTGTTGTTATTGTCATAGCCCCTCAACCTGATCCCAGCCTTTACTCACAACACTGGCAGATAAGCTGCTGTCTTCTGCTCCACCCACCGTGAGTCATGGGATAGACCTGGGGGTCCCACTCCAAGCTAGGAAAGGGCTCTTGAGACCCTCTGGTTAGGTATTAAAAGAGGAACTCCATACATACCAGTCAGAGCAGTCAAGAGGTCAGCACTTATTGATTAGCCAAAGAGCAAAACAGAGTACTCCAGGGAGACTTCTCTGGGCATGAGAGAGACTCCCTGAGGTGCAGGGACTAGGAATCTTATATAGGTTTTAGGAATGGGGTTTGAAAACAAAGGACTTAAATGTCATTGACTGTGAGAAAGCAAGGATAGTAGACTTGGCTAAAGTCCTTTTATTGTTGCTGGTTGTGGGTGCTGATCAGCTCAGCTCGGTGGTCATTGCAGGGTTTGTGACCATCTCAAAGGCAAAAATCTTAGGAGAGACTGTGTGCCTGAAGCTCTAGTTTGAACTGGTCTAGTCTCAAGGTTTCTGGATCTTCAAATCCTTTCTTCACACAGTAGCCAACTTGATAAGCTGGGGAAAGATAGCTCAGGAATGGGAAGAGTAAGTAAAAAAAACAACGGGCCAAGGAAATTTATGGCAGCAAGTATCCAGGCTTAGTGTCATCAGATTTTTTAACCTCATGTTTACCAGCCTGTGGGAACATTAAAATTTCCTGTCCTGTCCTTGTTCTTCCTGTCTCAATTTGATGTGTAAGTGTTTTTAATTTTGATATATGCCAATTTTTCTAATTTTCTTTTGTTGCCGTACTTTTGATGTAGTCTTAAATCCTGGCCACACCCAGTATCACGAATTTTCCCTACTTTCTTCACATACTTCAAATACAGTAATATTAACTATTGTCAACATGCTGTACATTATATGCCCAGAATTAAATTATCTTACAACTGGAAGTTTGTGCCTTCTGACCATTTCACCCTCTCCTACCTGATCCCATGTCCTTCCTGTTTCTGGCAACCACCAGTGTGTTCTCTGTAGCTTAAGTTCAGTCTTTGACATTCTACGTATGAATGCAATCATACAATATTTGTCTTTCTCTGACTTGTTTCACTTAACACAGGGTCCTCAAGGTCCATCCTAATAGGTACAAATGGAAGGATTTCCAAAGTTATTTATGTTTGCATTATATTCCATTGTGTATATATGTTATTTAGTATTTTCTTTATCCATTAATTTGTTGGCACTTTGGTTGTTTCATGTCATAGCTATCGTGATTCTGTAGGGATTTTTCTTTCTTTTTTTTTTTTAAATAGAACTTTTTTTTTTTTTAATACATACAAGCTGGGGTACAGGCCAGAGGCGTGGGGCGGCGAGAGGGTTCACCAGAGACAGAGCGGGTAGCAGAACAGGCAGATCAGAAATACACTGCTGAGGGGAGCAGCGGGCGAGGCAGGAGAGGTCTGCCGCACCATGTGGAATTCTCCCTGGCTGGGCGTCGAACTCGCGTCGCCGCTGCCGACCGCCCCACAGCGCAGCGCTTGACCGCTGCGCCACCAGGGAGGCCCGGGCTTTTTTTTTTTTTTTTTAAAAGAATTACTCCATGGCAAACAGGCATATGAAAAAATGTTCAACATCCCTTATAATCAGGGAAATGCAAATAAAAACCACAATGAGATACCACCTTACACCAGCAAGAACAGCACATTAAAAAAAAACAGGAAACAACAAATGTTGGCAAGGATGTGGAGAGAAAGGAATGCTCCTACACTGTTGATGGGAATGCAGACTGGTCCAACCTCTATGGAAAGCTTTATGGTGGTTCCTCAAATAACTAAAAATGGAGCTTCCATATGACCCAGCAACTCCACTCCTAGGAATATACCCAAAGGACACAAAAACATTAATCCAAAGGACACATGCACACTTATGTTTATTGCAGCACTATTTACAATAGCTAAGATATGGAAACAACCCAGATGCCCAAAAATTGATAATTGGATCAGGAAGACTTGGTACATGTACGCAATGGAATACTATTCGGCAATAAAAAAGATAAAATAATGCAATTTGCAGCAGCATGGATGGAGCTAGAAGGGATCATGCTCAGTGAAATAAGCCAGAAGGAAAAAGAAAAATATTGGATGGTTTCACTTAAAGGAGGAATACAGGGGAACCAAATAAGAGATCAGGAGGAGAAAATAACCATAAAACAAAACAAAACAAAAACTAGCAGGCAACCATAAATAAGAGACATTATACAGGGAAGGGGGCGGAAGAGGGACCAAAACAGGGGAGAAAAGAGCATAAGGGGCTATGGTGATGGTTCACGGGTAAATTGGTGGTGGGAAACCTATGGGGGATACACAATAATGTAAAGGACATAAAAATTTTTTTTTAAAATAAATATTCCTTTATTGTAAGATTTTTATTTATTTTGTATAGAAGAACTGGGGTATATGCCAGAGGTGTTGGGTGGTGAGAGGATTCACCAGAGACAGTGGGGAGAACATGCAGATCTACTGAAATCTGCTACGGGGAGCAGCCAGTGAAACAGAGGTCTGCTGAGTCTTGTGGGTTAGTTCCCTAGAGGCCATCATTGTGGTTGTGCTGAGACTTAGCCCTTAGGCCACCAGGGAGGTTTTTTTTGTCCTGTAGGTTTTTTTTTTTAATGCTACTGTATGTGGTAGTGTTTGAAATTTTTTTATTTTTAAAATATTGCTATAATATAGATATGTATGTACTTATTTTTGTATAATTATTTTGCATTAATTGACCTAGGTGAATTAATATTAATTGTTAATAGATTCTTTAGAGTCTTCTACGTAATTATGACTTGGTGTGATGCATGTGTTCTAAGATCTTCTAAGAAGGAATACCAGCAGAGGGTATATTGTGACTTCATATCTAAGAAGTACTTTTACTTGATCTTTATAATTGAACAATAGTTTTGTTGAGTATGGAGTTAGAGGTTTAAAATAAGTTTTCCTCAGAATTTTGAAGGTATTGATTTCTTGCTTCCATTTCTTTTGAGAAAGTCTCTTGTGATACGATGAAACCTTATCTCTAAGTGGAATCTTTCTTCCTTTCTCTTAGCTACCCTTATTGGGATATAATTGATACATGGTTTATGTAAATACTATTCAGAATATTACAGGCTCTTTCCTTAAGATAAAAGTGTTCTAAAATTTCACAGTAAGCCTTGGTGCAGTTTTTTGCATTCTTGATATTCAACATTAGCATATTCTCTCTACTTGTGTCCTTTAGTTTTAGAAATTTCGCTCCCCTCCATTTTGTCTTTTTAAACTAGTTCTGTGAATGTTGGCCTTCATGGACTGGTCTTCTATTTTATAGTCTGTATTCATGCATATATGTATTCCTCTTCACTACCTTAGCTTTAATATTTCTAAAGCCCCCCTTTTATGGGTCATTTGAATGTCCCTAACTATGTCATGTTGTTTTATTAATGTCCTATCTTTTTTTTTTTAAGATTTATCTATTTATGCATACAAGCTGGGGTACAGGCCAGAGGCATGGGGGCGGCGAGAGGGTTCACCAGAGACAGAGTGGGGAGCAGAACAGGCAGATTGACAGAAATAGACCACTGAGGGGAGCAGCAGGTGAGGTAGGAGAGGTCTGCCATGCCATGTGGGAATCTCCCTGGCTGGGTATTGAACTCCTGTCGCCGCTGCCGACAACTCCACAGCGCAGCGCTTAACCACTGTGCCACCAGGGAGGCCCAATTTCCTGTCTTTTCTAAACATTCTGAGGATGTTCTATATTTTTTGGGTGTCTTTTACTTCAAGGTGCATGTACCCCCGCCCACCTTTCTTTCTTCTTGACATTCCTTAAATATCTGCAGATACTGTCTACTCATATTTAAGAATGAGATACTAAAAAGCAGATTGAAAATTCAAGGTCTTTGTGCAAGGGAAAATTTGTAAACTCTTAGGTGCTACTATGATAATCTGTCTGGACTGGACTGATTGGGGTACTCCCATCTGTTATATCTTTAAATCCCTCCCTCCCTCCTCATATGTAAGTGCAGTTAACTTTTTCCTTTCTACCTGCCTTCTTAGATCCAGGTGGGAAAAGAAAGTCTAGGATTATTCAGTTATGAGATTTTTCCTGTTTGCAGTTTGGTTTCCTCACTGTCAACTCTATTCATTACAGCAATGGCAGAATGTAAATTTCATCTTCTGTTAGTATGGTGTGAGCTAGTCACTAATTAGCATATGAGGGAGAGGTTTGGAGATACAGCTATTCCTTTACAAGACGCTTAACCATTCCTCTTATTTTCAGCACTGCTTGTTCTTGGTGTTTCCAATTTCTGAATTTTCCTGCCTTCTATGAAGGAAGTATGCTTATTCCTTGGCTTTCTGACCACCAGCCTTGCTTTAAATTTCTCTGGCCTTTCAAATTATCATTTATCTTTCTGTTTCAGTTTCCAAAATTTTCTTGCTTTTGTGACCTCCCATTTGTCCTTTGGGTTTGTATTTTTTTTAAATAAAAATGTGTTTTCTGTAAACTTAGTAGATTTTGAGGAAGTAGCAGTAAATACTTGTTTTGAAATGTTTCTAACTAATGTCCAAATGTCTTTTCTACTATTCCATGTAACAGTAACCCAGGTGATTGTGCCATGGATTCCTGAAACATTTATTTTGAGGCACTAAAGGGTTTTATTTTCCAGACTTAAAGAAACTTTTTTTATTACTATATTAAGATAAATACAGAGAACCATTAATTTTTTTTAGATTTATTTTTATTTATGCACATAAGAACTGGGGTCTAGGCCAGAGGTGTGGTGGGGGTGTATGTGAGAGGATTCACCAGAGACAGAGTGGGGAGCAGAACAGGTGGATCTATTAAAATACACTGCTGAAGGGAGCAGCAGGTGAGACAGGAGAGGTCTGCTGCACAATGTAGGTTAGCTCCCTGGCCCAGGATCGAACTCATGGCTGCTTTGGCTGGTGATAGATTGATCTTGCTGAGACTTAACCCCTGGCACCACCAGGGAGGCCCAGGACCACTAATACTATAATACTGAGAGTAACTTCTCAAATGTCTGTAATTTTTTAGAGTCTAATAAAAATAACAGAATTTCTTGTTATTTATAGTTCATCTAAGTTTTAGGATAATTATATCAAGTATAACTAAATCTTTTTAGATTGGAATTTTTAATCAGTACATACTCATAATTCTTGACTTCAAAGCCTGTGGCACAAATGGTAGCATCACTATGCTACTCACCTTATTCTCCACATTTTGTTAATGAACAATCTAAAAGTTTGTGCTAGTGGTTTTCATAGTAAGAAAACATATTTTGATTGTTTTTGCTGTCAAGTTGGGAATGTTATCTTATAGCAGATGTGAGCTGATGACATAGCAGAAAAACTCAGCAGTGGGTGTGTCCTCATTTCACGCCTAACTCCAGGCATTAATCCAAATGCCTCAGTAAACACTACATTTGTTATCAGCTGAATTTTACCAACTACAGTTGTGTTTTAGGACTGGGAAACTTTTCCTTATTTGTTTGGTAGCAAGATATAACTGGGATACATTTCACTATCCATATTTGTTTTTTTGGTCTTGGCCAAAATTCCATATGAAAGTAATTAGTAGGATAACAGTTACTTATTAGTGCACATTGTGGGGTCAACAAATTTTTGTGCCAAGCCAGTATGTACTTCGTTTACATTTATTAGTGTTTCATAAATTAATTTCTCAATTATTATTTTTACTCTTTAAACAAAGATAGCAGGAGTTAGCAAAAGCTTTTTGGTTACAGACTGTATCTGCAGCCAGAACCAGTGTGTATGTATATGTAATATATAAATACAAAATAAAGATGTTGGAATTTATCATTCTGTATATGACCTCCCTACCTCCTAAGGATATCAGATTTCCTAAGGAATATTTAGCTATGACTTATAAATTTCATGCGTGTATATTTGGGGAGAAAAACATACTGTACTTTCATACTAAAAATTTAATATGTAAACATCATTGGATTTTTCTTAAGGACTAAGATTAAACATTTTTTATATTAGTTGTGTGAGTGAGGCCTTTGAGTATGTCATTCCAAATGCCAGTTTTCATTGCACAGTTTTAATATAGAAGATTCTTAAATGAAAATCTTGTTTCTCTTTTTGATTTGTTGAAGTCATACATGTTCATTTCATGGAAGTTATAGTAGTTCTTTATTACCCTGTTGTTACTTCCCTCACTACTCTATTTCCCAGAAATAATCATTGTAAATGGTTAGAAAATGCTTGATCTTCTCAGGTTTTTAAAATCACATATATATGAAAAAATAATATCCACATACATACCCTTATTGTTTAATATATATTATACACATATAATTTTAATTTTTTTTAAATACATGTTTTTATTGTTATTTATATCTTTTACATTTTGTATTCCCTTTGGGTAACCCACCACCAATTCACCCGTGACCCATCTCCGAGGTCCCTTGTGTCCTTTTCTACTCCATTTTGTGCCCTTATCCTCCCCCTTCCAACAGCCCCCCAAGTGTCTCTCTCCTATTTGGTTTCCCTATAGTCTGGTTGTAAGTGAAACCATTGGATATTTTTCTCTTTCTTTCTAGCTTGTTTCGCTGAGTTATGATCCCCTCTAATTCCATCCATGTCGCTCTAAATTGCATGTGTTTATCTTCTTTGAATGCTGAATAGTATTCCATTGTGTATATGTACCACATCTTCTTGAACCAGTCATCTATTTTTGGACATCTGGGTTGCTTCCATACCTTTGCTATTGTGAACAGTGCCGCAATGAACATACGGGTGCATGTATCCTTTTGGATTAGTGTTTTTGTGTCCTTTGGGTAGATTCCCAAAAGTGGTTACACATATAATTTTTAAATATCAATCTATATATTACCATTTGTCTTTTTCTCTTATGTGTCTTGGATATCTTTGGGTTGGTCTATCACATCTTTTATAAAGCTATAGAACAAAGTGTTAGAGGCTAAGACCACTTATCTTCCGTAAGTATTTGAACCAAAAATTGTAAAGCAGAGTTTATTTCTTGCTTATGGAAAAAGAACTTTGCTGATCAGTTACAGTCTCTCCAAATAGATCACCCTTCTCTGAGGTTTAGGGATTTGTGGATTTTTCATAGCCATGGTAGGTTGGCATCAGCTGTGGAAATGTGGTTACTTGAGTGAGACAGTTATTAACTGGTTAATATGCAGAAGTATATTGAAGTGTTGATCCCACTTGGCTGACTTTCAGAAACAAGGGACTGTCACTGATAGACTGACTTGCAAAAACAGTTATTTAGGCAAATTGTTTGTAAGTGGATTTGAAATTGGTTCTTGTTGGGCTTCCCTGGTGGTGCAGCGGGTTGAGTCGCAGCACTATGAGGCTGTCTGCAGCCACTGCAGCACAAGTTCGATCCCTGGCCAAGGAGCTTCCCACATGGCGCAGCAGACCTCTCCTGTCTCACCCGCTGTTCCCCTCAGCAGTGTATTTCATTCGATCTTCCTGTCTGCTCCCCACTCTTCTCTGGTGAATCCTCTCACCCACCCCGCACACCTCTGTCCTACACCCCAGCTTGTATGCGTAAATAAATCTTTTAAAAAAATTGGCTCTTGGGCCTCCCTGGTGGTGCAGCGGTTAAGCGCTGCGCTGTGGAGCTGTCGGCAGCGGCTACTCGAGTTTGACGCCCCACCAGGGAGAGTCCCACATGGTGTGGCAGACCTCTCCTGCCTCACCCGCTGCTCCCCTCAGCAGTGTATTTCAGTCTGCCAGTTCTGCTCCCCACTCTGGTGAACTCTCTCACTGCCCCACGCCTCTGGCCTGTACCCCAGCTTGTATGCATAAATAAATAAATCTTAAAAAAAATTGGTTCTTGTTCCATTACTACAGAACCGTCAAGTATTGATTAGACAATGTAAAACTGGTTCTTATGATGTGGTTATTTGTTATGGCTACAGAACAACCAGTCTTTTTGCTGCCAGTGTATGAACTCCTTTTTATTCTTGGGGAGATCAAGGATTGTCCAGATCTTCACCCCTGTTGATTCTTCTGGTGATTGAAGTTTCATTTTTTTCCCTTGAAAGTGGTCTGATTTTCAGCTCAAGTGTTCATAAGCATATTTATGCCTTCAAAGGGAAAGTCATTTTCCCCAAATTATTTGGATTCTTTTCCTATTTGAAGTAGGGAAAATTTGTTTTTTGTGACTTTCTGTTCTACATCATCGATTTGCTTATGTATAATTTCCTCTTTTAATTATTATAGCTTTCTAGGATACTTTTCTATCTGCTAGGGTAAATTCCTTCCCATTATTGTTCTTTATCAAAACTACTTTCATGTATTTTTTGACGGGAAAATATTTTTTGACAGGAAAATACATACTTTCATGTATTTTTTGACCTTGCCATGTTTCAGCATGTCCACCTGGTTAATAGTGGTATCTGTTGCTGTCATAATTGTATGATTATACTGGTTATGCAAAACATCATGCCACTTAAAAATATTGTCTATTCATCGTCTTATTTGTTTAGCATTTTGTGCGCGAGATTTTTCATAATATGAAAGTAGAAATAGGAATATAATAAAATTCTGTGTGCCCATCCCTCAGATTCTATTGGGTTTTTTGAAAAGTCATGATGTATTTTTTTGTTTTTGTTTTTGTTTTTTTTTTTTAAAGATTTATTTATGCATACAAGCCTGGGGTACAGGCCAGAGACATGGGGTGGCAAGAGGGTTCACCAGAGACAGAGTGGGGAGCAGAACAGGCAGATGCCCGGAAATACACTGCTGAGGGGAGCAGCGGGCGAGACAGGAGAGGTCTGCTACGCCATGTGTGAATCTCCCTGGCCTGGCGTCGAACTTGTGTCGCTGCTGCCAACAGCTCCACAGCGCAGCTCTTAACTGCTGCGCCACCGGGGAGGCCCTATTTTTTTGTTTTTCAAGCAAAAATGGGTCATGACTTTGCCAACAACCAAATATATTTAATGAACTCAGCAAATCTGGTTTATGTTTACCGTACTTACCCTTCCCTCCTATTACTTTGTAACTGATTTCAGATACCATGTTTCATTTGTGAATATTTCAGAATGGGTTTCTAACATATGAGGGGCCCCTTTACAAAATAAATATAATGCTGTTATTCCAGCTGAAGTAGTTAATACCTTTAATATCATTTAATGTTTGTGTTTCCCTTATTCTCTATTCCTTTAATTCAAATCATAGCCTAACACTTACTAGAATTGGGAATGGGTTAAAGTAAATGTTCTCATTTATTAAACCAAAAAACAATTTTTTACTTTTTAAAAAAAGATGTATTTTTATTTATGCATACAGGAACTGGGGTGTCTGCCACAGGTGTAGGGAGGGGTGAGAGGATTTACCAGAGATAGAGTGGGGAGCAGAACAGGCAGATCTACTGAAATAAACTGTGAAGGGGAGCAGCAGATGAGGCAGGAGAGGTCTGCTGCCATGTGGGTTAGTTCCCTGGCCAGGGATGGAACACATACCACAGTTGCTGGTGATAGCTTGATAGTGCTGAGACTTTAATCTCTACACCACCAGGGAGGCACCCTTACTTCTTTCAGAAAACATTTAATTAATGCTCCTGAATGCAGTTAAAATAGTCATTTTTCTAAAATATACAACTTCTTGTTATTTTCCTAATTATTTTCTTTAGTGTCCCACTAGCACTTAAATAAGGCTTCAACCTACTGTCATTCAACCTATGTTCTGTAGTTATCACCAGAGATTTTATTAGCTATACCTTACCACTCCATGCCCTGATACTACCTGGTGTCTTTATGCCTTCTTCCCATAGAATGACTTTGACAATAGCTATCCACAGTACCATTATATAGTAGGCACTTAACAGAAGTTTTTCCTGTTTTGGCCCAGCAGACTAAATCACTTTTCTTTACATATAACATTCTGTTATGTCTTATGATTTATAATTGTAATTTTGATTCTTTGCTGATTTATAAGGGGGAGGGGAAGTGATTATTTTCATTTATTGGTTCTTAGTACCCAACCTGGGACTTAGAAAAGGCTTAATAAGATTTTGAATGAATAATGAAGAAACAGACTTATTTACAATTAAAGTTTAAGAACTTTATCCCATTTTACTCCCAAGATGGTTTATCTTCCCTTTTTTTCAGCAACTGCTTCTTGTCCATTTGATTTCCCATTTAATGACTTTTCAGTTGTGGTTTGAGAATACCCCAAATATTATCTTTTAGACTCTCACTGAGTATTTGGAAATTTTCCTGACCTTTGGGTCTGAGAACTCTTCAGTCACAAAAAAAATGTTTAAGGTTGGGAATAAAAATCAAAGAGTGATTGAAAAATTTCTTCTGACTTTGTTCCACTGCCTTACAACAAAGATGAATTCACTTACATCGCTTGTGAAAATTAGTCCTGCTCCCATGCAAACCTTTTAATAACCTTGTCTGTTCAGTGATTGTTCTGTGAAGGAAGCAGTTGTGAACATCTTTTTTTTTTTTTTTAAAGCTTTATTTATTTATACATACAAGCTCGGGTACAGGCCAAGGGGGGGGGGCGAAAGGGTTCACCAGAGACAGAGCGGGGAGCAGAACAGGCAGATGGATGGAAATACACTGCTGAGGGGAGCAGCGGGCGAGGCAGGAGAGAGGTCTGCCGTGCCATGTGGGAATCTCCCTGGCTGGGCATCGAACTTGCATCGCCGCTGCCGACAGCTCCACAGCGCAGCGCTAAACCACAGTGCCACCAGGGAGGCCCCTGTTGTGAACATCTTATGTGTTCTTCCAAGTATGAGGAATGCACAACTGTGTAACTGCTTTACCTACTTTGCCTGCTTGTATGATTTAAAATCTAATCAATTCAGGTTTTGTTAGCCAATTTTTAAAAAAGATTTATTTATTTATGCGTACAAACTATAGGGAGAGCATAATGATTTCTCTATGGTTTTTATATTTTTCAATTTTGTTTATTTCTGCTTTTATCTTAACTCTATTTCTTCTGCTTGCTTTAGGGTTAATTTCTTTTTCTAACTTCTTAGGCAGAAGTTTGTGTCATTGAATTGAGACTTTCATCTTATTTAATACAAGCAATTTAATGCTAAAAATTTCTCTCAGTACTTCTTTAGTGATATGTCACAGGTTTTCATAAGTAATTTTTTCATATTCAATTAAAATCTTTTCTGATTAACCATGTGCCTTCCTCTTTAAATCATGGATTACTTAATCTGTTATTTACTCTCCAAACATTTGGGGATTTCTATTAATTCAGTTGCGTTTATATGACATGCTTTGTATGATCTCTGTTCTTAATAAAGTTGTTGGTATGTTTCATATCCCAGAATATGACATCTCTTTCCATGTGTCCCTGAAAAGGATCTATATGCTTCTGTAGGATGTTGTCTTCTATATCCTTATTGATTTCCTGTCTATTTCTGCTTTAGATTATTGAGAGAAGAATGGTGAATATTTTCAACTATAATTCTGGATTTATTTATCTTTTTAGTGATAAAATTTTTAAGTTATTTTGTATTGTGAAGTTCTGTTATTACAGAATTCCCTCTTTATCCCTGATAATACTGCTTAACCTAAGGTATACTTTTCTGATATTAATATAGCCATTCTAACTCTCTTCTTTTCCCCTCCTTGACCTAAGAAAAATTAAGATATAATTCATAAGATTCACCCTTTCCAAGTGTACATACAGTTCAGTGGGTTTTTTTTTTTTTTTTAAAGATTTATTTTATTTATACATACAGCTGGGGTACAGGCCAGAGGCGTGGGGTGGCGAGAGGCCTCACCAGAGACAGAGTGGGGAGCAGAACAGGCAGATCAGAAATACACTGCTGAGGGGAGCAGCGGGCGAGGCAGGAGAGGTCTGCCCCACCATGTGGGATTCTCCCCGGCCGGGCGTCGAACTCGCATCGCTGCTGCCGACAGCTCCACAGCGCAGCGCTTAACCGCTGCGCCACCAGGGAGGCCCCTCAGTGGGGTTTTTTATTCATAAACTCATACAACCATTACCATCTAATTCTGGTCTATTTCATCACTTCCAAAAGAAACTACATATCCACTAGCAATTATACTCCTCTATCTTCCCTGCCACCACTAATGTCATTTTATTATTCTTTAATTTGGCACAGGATACTGTTTTAAATGTAGTCATCATGTCTCCTTAGTCTCAAATATCTGATCGTTTCTTAAATTTTCTTTGTTTTTTTTTTATGACCTTGGACAATTTTTTAAAATATTTATTTATTTATTGCATACAAGCTGGGGTGTAGGCCAGAGGTGTGTGGGCGGGGGGGTGAGAGGATTCACCAGAGACAGAGTGGGGAGCAGAATAGGCAAATCGACTGAAATACACTGCAGAGGGGAGCAGCAGGAGAGGCAGGAGAGGTCTGCTGAGTCTTGTGGGAAACTCCCTGGCTGGGAGTTGGGAATGGAAGTCGGGAGGTGGGAATGGAACTCGTGCTGCAGTGGGCTCTGGATAGCCTCAGAGTGCTGCGACTTAACCCGTTGCCCCACCAGGGAGGCCCACCTTGGACAATTTTGAAGCGAACTTACTGGTATTTTGTAGAATGTCTATCCTTTTGGGTTTGTAATATTTTTCTAATGATTAGACTGGTGTTCTGGGTTTTGGGGGAAGAACTGGAGTACAGGCCAGAGGCGTGGGGTGCCGAGAGGGGAAGAACACCATGGTGTTTAACAGTCTTTCTTAAACCATATTAAATCATGGAGGTCATACTACCAACCAGGGAGGTCATAATAGCACCTGTCATGTTAACCTTGATAACTTAGTTATGGAGTTGTCTGCTAGGTCTCTCCACTATAAAGTTATTTCTTTACATACTCTGTTCTTAGGAAGTGAGTCATTAATTAAGTTCAGTCTATAATCAAGGGAAGGGGAATTAAAATTCAACTTCCTGAATGGGATATCTGTGTCTCTCATTTGGGGTACTACAATGAGAAAGATTTATCCCTTCTTCCCTGGTATTTTTTCATTAAGTGATTTGTACCAGTATTCATTCATTTATATATTTTTAATACTTTGGGTTATCATCCAATACTATGAGTTGTTTTAACCTTTAGTTTTAAAGCTCTTTAGGTTGACCTCTGTGTCGTTTTTTATGTGTGTCTTTTTTTCTTTAACATTTCCTTACTTCCATGCACTATAAGTGCTTCAGGCTCACTTTGTATTTTCCTTGCCCCAGACCTAGAAATCAAACATTTCTTCAAAGATTTCCTCATTCCTTTTACTAACGAATGATATCTAGAAGCTAAAATAGGGAGAAACTGGGCATGCTTGTTGCTACTGGGGTAAGACTAATTTTGAGTTCCAGCCTTAAAAAAAAAAGAGCAGCTTTATTGTGATTTTAATGCACATATAATTCACTAATTAAAAGAAAATAAATTGTTTGTAGTATATTCTTAAAGTTGTGCAACTGTTACCACAATCAGTTTTAAAACATTTTCCTCACTTCAAAAGCCCTATACCTTTTAGAAACCACCTATTTTTCTCCTGATTTTACCCTCCAATTATTGGCAGCCACTGAACATTTTATAAATGTGGTTCTTTTGTGAGTGGCTTCTTTCACATCTTTGAGGCTCATCCATATTGTAGCATGTATCATCACTTCATTTCTTTCAATTCCCAAATAATATTATACTATATGGATATATACCACATTTTGTTAGTCCATTCTTCCCATGATGGACATTTGGGTGGTTGCTATGTTTTGACTACTATGTTACTGTGAATATTTTGTGCACAAGTTCTTGTGTCGCTGTAATGGTTTCATTTCTCTTGGGAATACATAGTGGTGGACTTGCTGGGTCATTTGGTAACTGTTGATTCTTTCAAGGAACTGCTAGACTGGTTTTCATAGTCACTGTACCATTTGTATTCCCACTAGCAATAAAAAAAGCATTCTGAGTTTCATGACATCCTCACCATTTTTTATAAAATACATCTCTCTAGTTATAGCCTTTCTTTTTTTTTTTTTGAAGATTTATTTATTTATACATACAAGCTGGAGTACAGACCAGAGGTGTGGGGCGGCGAGAGGGTTCACCAGAGACAGAGCGGGGAGCAGAACAGGCAGATCAGAAATACACTGCTGAGGGGAGCAGCGGGTGAGGCAGGAGAGGTCTGCCGCACCATGTGGGATTCTCCCCGGCTGACCCCTCCACAGCGCAGCGCTTAACCGCTGCGCCACCAGGGAGGCCCATCTAGTTATAGCCTTTCTAATGGATATGAAGTGGTATCTTACATTTTTGAAATGCATTTTTCTGATATCTAATGATTCTGAGCTTTTAAAATTTATTTTTATTAAAACTTATTTTTTTTAGTTTATGCATTCAAAAGCTAGGGTGTAGCCAGAGGTGCAGGGTGGTGGTGGTGGTGGTGGTGGTGGTGGTGAGAGAATTCACCAGAGATAGAGTGGAGAGCAGAACAGGCAGATTAACTGAAATATGCTGCTGAGGGGAGCAGCGGGCAAGACAGGATAGTTCTGCTGCGCCATGTGGGTGAGCTCCCTGGCCCGGGACTGAACTCATGCCACAGTGACTGGTGATAGCTTGATAGTGCTGATACTCTAACCCCTAAGAATTGCTATCTTATTAAGACTTCCAACTCACAAATATGTAATATCGTTCCATTTATTTAGGTCTTTTAATTTCTTTGAACACTTTTTTTGTTTCAGAGTATAGGTTTTACATTTCTTTCGTTAAATGTATTTCCAAGTATTTTATCCATTGTAATGCTATTATAAATGGAATTGTTTTTTTTTAAGACTTATTTATTTATGCATATAAGCTGGGGTGTAGGCCAGAGGAGTGGGGTGGTGACAGGATTCACCAGAGACAGAGTGGGGAGCGGAACAGGCAGATCAACTGAAGTGTACTGCTGAGGGGAGTAGTGGGCAAGGCAGGAAAGATCAGCTGTGCCATTGGGAATCTCTCCAGCCAGGTATCTAACTCGTGCTGCAGTGGCTCTGGATAGCTTCATAGTGCTGCGCTTAACCCACTGTGCCACCAGGGAGGCCCGGAATTTTTTTCTTAATTTCATTTTTTAGTTTTGTTTTGTGCTCCTGCATAGCAGTATAAATTGATGCTGATCTGTTGATCTTTCATCCTGCATTCTTGCAGAATTTATTAGTTCTGGGTTTTTTGTATTCCTTAGAATTTTCTGTCTACAAGATCAGGTCATCTGCAGGTAGATCCAATTTTTCTTTCCATTGGAAATGCTTTATTTCATTTCCTTACCCAAGTGCCCCAGCTAGTATCTTCAGTACCATATTGAATAGGAGTGATGAGAGCAAACATCTGTTTCTTGTCCCTCATTATGTGGAAAGCATTCAGTTTTTCATCACAAAGGTCACTAAGTATGATATTGATTATGTTATTTTTTTAATAGATGCCCTTTATCAAATTAAGAATTTCCCTTGTACTCCTAGTTTGTTGGATGTTTTTAATAATAAAGAGATACTGAATTTTTAAGTTGTTCTCTTAGTGGTTGTTCTGGGGATTACAAATAATATCTTACAACTATGTAGTTTTACTTAATACATCTTAATTTCAGTAGTATACAAAACTTTGCTTCTGTATAACTGGCCCTTCCCCTTACTTTGTTCTGCTATCATACAAATTACATTGTTACTTATATTGTGCCTGTTGGTACACATTCATAATACTACTTTTTTGTGATTTCTTAAATCAGAACAAAAAAATTATAAAACTGAAAAATACATTAATAGTATATTTCATATTTATTAGGTTTTTGGAAAAGTTCTGAAGCATTTTTTACCTGAAAAACAAAAAAACAATG
The DNA here is from genome assembly GCA_004024925.1 of Scalopus aquaticus. Taxonomy (NCBI): domain Eukaryota; kingdom Metazoa; phylum Chordata; class Mammalia; order Eulipotyphla; family Talpidae; genus Scalopus; species Scalopus aquaticus. Next base: position 118,479 of record PVIJ01001956.1, read on the forward strand.
TGTCATGATTTTTCCGACAACCCAATATAGAATTCACTGGTCAACATTGAGATCGTTACTGACTTAAAAAAAAACAAACCTCTAATCTGTAGTATCTTGGTGTGCTTAACATGAATATAACCCTGAAAATATTTTATTAGCTCTTGTTTTGAAGATATTTCATATAATTCATTTTATGTGTTTCACTGTAAATTTATTCAGTAGGACTGCAACAGCATCCTAAATCAGCCTAGGATGATGTGTAATACTGCATCACACTGCATAATACCATCAGGCACGCATCATCCAGAGTCGATTGCAAGATGCAATGCAATACTACTGCCAGGCAGCTACTGAAGTAAGCTGACATCAGCAGTGCACTATATAAAGCCCTGTCTGAAAGGTTGAGCATTGAAAATATTTCAGACTTTGTGCGAGACACTTTAAGCTACTGTTCCATTTCGGCACAATACACAACTGTCATGCCTCGGAAATACGTTAATAATGTGGACAATTTCTGCTGTATTTGTGGGGAAGTGACATTTGCCAACCAGAAGAAAAGTATCACTTCTCAAGTGAAGAAGGCTTATCATCTTTACTTCGGATGCAAGGTTGATGACCAAGACAAACCTGGGGCCCCACATATAGGCTTGTGCTACATGGACAACACAGTTTTCACAGTGGTTCAATGGCAAAAGACCATCAGTGCCGTTTGCAGTCCCCATGGTGTGGAGAGAGCCAAGCAGCCACATAAAAGACTGTTATTTCTGCTTGGTTCCTCCTCTTTCCAGGAAATAGTGAAACAAAAGAAGTCGAGAATAGTCTACCCAGACATTCCGTCTACATTGAGACCAGTCCCACATGGTGAGGGACTTCCTATTCCAGAACCTCCAGCAGAATATTCTCTTGATTGATCTGATGAGGATAAGGCTGAGCTGACCTGTTCTTCTCCTGTTCCATCAGCATGCAGTGATCCAGATTTTCACTGTGGTGCATCATCAACCCCACATAGACTGACTCAGGAAGAACTGAATGACCTGGTTTGTGATTTGAACTTACCCAAGAACAAGGCAGAATTGCTAGGACAATGGGAGTCTTCTAGTAGATGTCACAATTACTTTATATCGAAGGCGCCATCAGCAGTTGGAACCTTTCTTCAGAAAGGAAAGTACTCTGGTATTCTGTTCCAATATTGAGGGCCTCATGAATGCCTTAAAAATCACTCATGACCCACAAGAATGGAGACTATTTCTAGACTCTTCGAAACCGAGTCTGTAGGCCTGTTACTATTGGCATGCATTTCATGATACATAAACATCAATTTATTGCAGATTACAAAAAAACTAGAGCCAAAATTAGAATTTGACTGTCATATTCATGTTGAGCACATACAAATTGATAGGAAATGACTAATTTTATTTCAGTAACATGACTTTTGTAAAAATTTGTTGACCAGTGTTATCTTTACTAATTCTCTTTATTCATGTAGTTTTCTGTATTCTAGAGTCCTTTGATTCAGCCCTAAGCAAGGGTTTTGTTTAGTATTTCTTGTAGGGCAGTTCTGCTAATCAGATTATTTTTTTATATAGGGATGTCTTGATTTGCCTCTTTTGGGGGGAATGTTGATAACTTTCCTGGATATAAGATTCTTGGTTGACAGGTGTGATTTCTTCTTTCTGCCCTCTGAATGTCATTCCACTGGTTTCCTGACTCTCATGAGGAGCCAACTGTTTGTCTTGTCTCTTGCACTTGATGAGTTGTTTTTCTTGCTGCTTTCTGGTTTATCTAGGTATGGACTTTTCAAATTAATTCTTGGCATTTGTTGAGCTTCTTGGTTGTAAGAATCAATGTTTTACATCAAATTTTGGGAAGTTTTGGACCATTATTTAAAATACTCTTTTTGCCTCTGTTTCCTCTCCTAGTACATGTTGGGTATGCTTGATGGTGTTCCACAGGTCTCTGAGGCACTGTTACTTATTCTGTATTTCTGTTTCATGTATTAGATAATCTGAATTGGTCTATCTTCAATTCCACTGTTTTTTTCCTCACTTGCTCAAATCTGTTTAGTGCTGCTAGCAGATTTTTTAAATTTCAGTTGTTAAATTTTGCAGCTCTATAATTTAAATTTGCCCCCCCACCCCCCTTCTCAAATCTGTTTGGTTCTTTAAAAATAATTTGTCTTTATTGATACTCTCAATGTACTAAGAAACATTCTTTTCTCTTATTTCCTTAAAATATTCCTTAACCATGGTTTCCTTTTGTCTTTTGAACACATTCGATATAGTCTATTTATAAAATCTTAGTTTAATGAATTTAGTATCTGGCCTTCCAGGTTTTGACTGATTTTACCACCACCACCTTCCCACCCCACCCACAGCCCTCCTATGGACCATACTTTGTTATCTTTTATGTATTATAATATTTTATTCAAAATGGTATATTTAAAAATTTTTTTTTATTTATACATACAAGTTGGGGTACAGGCCAGAGGCGTGGGGCAGCAAGAGGGTTCACCAGAGACAGAGTGGGGAGCAGAACAGGCAGATCAGAAATACACTGCTGAGGGGAGCAGCGGGCAAGGCAGGAGAGGTCTGCCGCGCCATGTGGGATTCTCCCTGGCCGGGCGTCGAACTCGCGTTGCCTCTGCCAACAGCTCCACAGCGCAGCGCGCTTAAGCGCTGCGCCACCGGGGAGGCCCTATATTTAAATTTTATAATGGGACAACAGATTTTGTTGCTGTTGCCATTTGTTGTAATTGTTTCCTTAGCAGCTTTTCTGTTATGATTCTATAATGTTTATATTCTTTGTTATATGTAAAGTCTCCACTTGGTTAGTTTAGTGATCAGTTAATGATTGGACAGATTTCCTTAATTTGATGTGATTTGATTTCCTGGAATCAGTAACCTTCCCATGACAGTGTAGAGCAGCTCTGGGTGCTTGTTAGGTCATGCCTTCAATATTCAATTAGGCAGCTGTGAAATCTGCCTTAGCTTTTAGTTCTTGCTTGTACAGATCCTCAAGTTCAGCCAGAGGTACTAGTTTAGGACCTTTTAAGGACTTACGACTTTTCTGAGCATACTCATAGCCTGGTCATATTTATTGCTCTGCACATTGGCCTGGCATCTAGATAACTAGGAATTTGTCAAGGCTTTTCAAAGCCCTGATGGACATCGCATATCCCCCATCTTCCTATTAAAATTTCTGGGTAAATCTGTAGTTTGACTTAGCAGTCAGCTTTAAAGTGAAGCAATTCCCTGATACTGTTTTCAGTAGTCACACCCAGAAAATGTATTTTCACATTGACCAAGCTCCAGATCATATCAAATACAGTCTTCCAAGTGGTGGCTCTTAGGTAAGCCACAAGAAGATCATAATGACAGTTCTCTGGGGATAGGCTTTGAGAACATTCTGTGGTTGCTAGGTTTTACTTCAGATGTGAACAGTTAGTTTCAAGGCTACTCTAGAGAGCAGGGCAAGGGACTATGACAAGTTAAAACATCACAAAGTTCAACAGTCCAGGTCAATAATGACAGTGGTGCCTGGATCTTGGGTTTCCAGGCCGCTAGGCCAGTTCCACCCATAGCTGATGTGACCTATTTCAAGTGGTGTACACAGCAAGGAGGGATCAGTTTGCATGTAGAAGGCCCTCACCTCTTTCACCACCCTCCCAGGTGTAGAAGTAAGTATACCTAATGGCTTCCTAATCAAAGTACAGAGATAATAAGAAAATCAAGGTCATCTCTTAGCCCCATCTCCACATCAGGTTCAAGCCCTTTCCTTGGGGACATGTATTCATACTCCCATTTCATAACTCCCAAGCAGATTTGCTGCTGACCAGATATGAATATGAATAAAGAGAAAGAACCTGGACCATACCAAAGCACTGGGACCCACAAGCACTAGTTTAGACCATTACTCTGCATACAGACCAGAATAGTGTGCCAGGACTCTAAGGTTCATCCTCTTATATCAAACTTCATTCTGTATGCTGATCTTCCATCACTCTACTTATGGCAGGAGGTGACTTAAATTACTTAGGTTGGTTAAAAAACAAACCAAACCAAAGTTCATTGTTAGTGAGGTCTAACTGTTTTTCTTGAATTGATGCTCCTTGACCTGCTGCAAGCCTTTGTTCATTTTCTAGAATTCTGAAAAAATTGATTCTTACTTTTTTGCCAGTTTCTCTTTTATTGAAGAAAGAATTTTTGAGGATCCTCAGTCTTACTTTCACTGATACCCTTAGCTTATTTGCTCTTAGCTTGTCCTTTTCTTAGTTCTTTCTATTAATATACACTCCCTTTTACTGATAATGTTAGGTAAGACCTTTTCTGGATTGTTGCAGTTGAAGCATGGGATACTGTGGTAGTATTTACAATAGCAAAAGTGTGAAAAACAACCTGAATGTCCCCAAATAAGGAAATCATTTTATTTTATTTATTTATTTTATTTAAGCTGGGGTACAGGCCAGAGGCATGGGGCAGCGAGAGGGTTCACCAGAGACAGAGGGGGGAGCAGAACAGGCAGATCAGAAATACACTGCTGAGGGGAGCAGCGGGTGAGGCATGAGAGGTCTGCCGCACCATGTGGGATTCTCCCCTGCCTGGCGTCGAACTCGCATCACCGCTCCCGACAGCTCCACAGCGCAGCGCTTAACCGCTGCGCCACCAGGGAGCCCCAGGAAATTATTTTATTTTTAAATGATTCCTCTCTATAGCCATGCAGTGGAATATTACATAGGTCCTAGGAATCATGCATTTGAAGAATATGACATAGGAAAAAGTTAGGATATTGCTGAAAAAGAAAATCTATAAAATATAGTAGTATTTTCAAATTTTTGAAAATAGAAAATTTTAAAAATCCACCAGAAGAAGCTCTGTCACAATAGTAGCTTATATTATTTTTGGGTGGTGGTTAAAATTGTGAGTAAAAAAAGTCTGTATTCTGTGCCATAAGGTTATATTACTTTTGTTTTAAAATTAATAGGCAATAATGTGTTGACCTGTGTATATGTTGCTGTTTCTCACTCTTGTGAATTCAGTTAAAAATCATGTAACTTTTGAGTTTTGCAATTTTACATACGTTTAACAAATACTTGAAGAGGTGCTGTAAGGACATGCTAATAAGAAATTTCAAGTGTCTAAAAGGAATTTTATTTCGCTGGGGTGTGATATGGTGAATTATTAGACAGATAAGTAACCTGTAATCTCATTTATTAGCATTTTATTTATTTATTTTTTTCATTTCCAGGCACATATTAAATTTCCTATTGACTACCCATATTCACCACCTACCTTCAGATTCTTGACCAAAATGTGGCACCCCAACATTTATGAGGTAAGAGACATCATAAATTTCTCTGAAGATTTATTTTTTTTAAATATAGCCCTTCAGACTCTGTTTCATAGTGCTGTATCCATAAAGGAGTACTCATGGTTTCCCACTTTTAGTTAGCAGTCTTTAGTTTACTTGTTCAAAATTAAGGGTAGTTTTGTAATGCCAGTGTGAGTTGTAGTTAATTTAAGATCAAGGCATTAAGCCTTTGCTGCTCATTGCTAAGATTATATTGCATTATGTGTTAACATTGGAATTTTTTCAAACTAGTAGATACACAAATTTATTTGTGTACTGTCCTCTAACTTCACAGCAAGGGTCACCTGTTGCTATGAACAGAGATTCAGCTTTTTGGGGGGATTTATCCTACTACATTTGGACTGGCCTCCTTTCAGGAGTTGCAGAGCAGTTGAGAGCCTATTTTGGAATAAATCCAAGGTGAGGTTCTTATACTGGACAAGTCCACCTGCCTGGGGAAGTCATTTCTGGTTTTGTTTATTAAAGGTACTGAACTTTGGGCAATCTGTAAGTAAGACAGAAAGATGGATTAAATTTCTCGGGAGATGTCAGGGCCCACTAAAATGTCCTATAAGACGACTCCTTCACCATTCTGTAATTTTTTAAAAAATTTATTTATTTATGCATACAGGTTGGGGTACAGGCCAGAGGCGTGGGGCGGCGAGAGGGTTCACCAGAGACAGAGTGGGGAGCAGCACAGGCAGATCGAGGAAATACACTGCTGAGGGGAGCAGCGGGCGAGGCAGGAGAGGTCTGCTGCACCATGTGGGAATCTCCCCAGCCGGGTGTCGAACTCACGTCGCCGCTGCCGACAGCTCCACAGCGCAGTGCTTAACTGCTGCGCCACCAGGGAGGCCCAAATTCTGTAATTTTTTTTCATTGCAGTGTGTTTGTGAAGTAGTCTCATTTTATTGTAAACTTGATTCAGTCACTAAAACTTCATTTTTGAAAGCACCACCTAAGTCATGTAGTCCTTGTTTTGACCTGATGGATATTGGGAAGCACCTTTGCTCTAGGAGCAGAGCTTATATAATCTTTAAAATGTTTGTAGCCAAGAAATAGAGAACTTATTTTAGGGTCTTGAATTTGGATTTCAGTCTTTATAAATTAGCACACTGGAGAAGCTTTATTTTTTACAAGCTGTTTTTCAATAAGGTTTTATATTCATTTTCCTTCCCTTCTAAAGGTAGGACAAACTGCGGCTCAAAGGATGATAGTTACGTTTCTAGTAATAAGTGTCTAGAATACTTTTTTGTCTAGTATTTTTATCTTTATTTTTTGACATAATCGTAGTACAAATAAACAGCAAACTCACTGTTTCCTATGTCACACTGCATTTAGTACATACAGAAGTATTTTTGTATCCCTGTCTATTTAGTAATCAAAAGTTCTTGGCATCAGAACTATGTGGCATATATACATTATTAGCAAGAAAAAGAAGACTGAGCTTTTATCTTGCTGTTGAGAACTAATTCACCTGAAAACCAAATACTCACTTGTTTCCATCTCAGCTATTTAATTCCCAGACATATCAAAAGAAAAAAAAAAGAAAGAAACAGGAAAAGGGAGTAAAAACTCTGAGGAAGAAAGTACAGGCAGGTAATTCAACACCTCCCCTCCCCAACCCCCAAAACACAGTGTTTTTTGGTTTTTGTTTTCTTGACTACTTAAATAGGCTATTTAGTTCTGTCCCTTAAGATGGTGTAGTGGTTAAGTCTCAGCGCTGCCACACTGTCACTACTGTGGCTTGAGTTTGCTCCCCAGCAAGGGAGCTAACACAGATATGGCACAGCAGACCTCTCCTGTCTCGCCTGCTGCTCCCCTCAGCCGTGTATTTCAGTAAATGTGCCTGTTCTGCTCTGTACCACTCTGTCTTTGGTGAATCCTGTCTCCCCACCACCACCCCCCACCCCCATACCTCTAGCCTACACTACAGTTCTTCTGTGCATAAATAAATAAGTTTTTAAAAAAGTAGAATGATTTAGCATGAGTTTGTTTCTTTAAAATTTTTCATATTCATAATAAAGTTTCGGCAATAAAATCATGCAGATATTATAAATATGCAGTTATTTTCCATGTCATAAATGTTTTAAAAGGAGTGATATCATAGTTAGGAATTAAACAGATCATGAGTGACTAGTTAATTTAGTCCCTCCCTGATGGCACAAAGGCCACTGCAGCATGCACCCACATGGTGCAGCAGACCTCTCGTGTCTTGCCTGCTGCTCCCCTTAGCAGTGTATTTCAGTCAGTCTGCCTGTTCTCCCCACTCTGTCTCTGGTGAATTCTCTCACACACACTCCCCCTCCTCCCACCTCTGACCTACACCCCAGCTTTTGTATGCGTAAATAAATACATCTTTAAAAATAAAAGTTAATTTACCTTTGTATAATCTGGAAATAGTATTAGAATTTAATGTTAGAGAGGGTCCTGTCATTATTTGTGATTCTAGAGATCGAGACTTATGGTTCTTAACCAAGGAGAGATTCTTGAGGGTTGCTTTCTACTCACTCAACCTGTGTTGTCATGTGGCAGAAATACCAAGGGCCTCAATGTCAAATTGCTCTAGTTACCAAAATGTTTACTGTAGTTATTTACAATCAAGAGGGGACAATGATGACAGTAACAACAAACAATACAAAGCTCTATTGAAATGTCAAAATAGAGGAATAGATGAATGCATTTTTACATATTCATGAGTATTAAGCATAAAGACTACTGTTGGTAAAAATAGTTTATTATGTCAAGTTTTAAAAATACAAGAACTTTGGTTACAGTTTTTTTAAAAATGAACATATTACTATAGCCCCTAAAATTATAAATACTGCTTTATACGTGATTTTAATTATTTTAAACATTATCATTGTCATGTTTCCAAGATTCATAAATATCAAAGGCAGACTTGGAGAACAAGAAATTTAATATAAACTTGTTATTAATGGTTATATTGCACAGTGTGCTTCTGCTTCGCAATATGTTGAATCAGCTGGTTATTCGTTACTGTGTTCAGAAGAATCCCAATAGCTTCACAGATCTTGGAGTTTTTGTATACTTCACAGTGAACTTCATAGCTCTGGCAGTTCAAAATCTCAGTGCCCTCTGACGTTAAATTTTTAAGAAACGACAGACTAATTTTCAGAGTAATTTTGGGTTCTTCACAAAATTGAGTGGAAAGTAGCCAGAAGTGTTTAGTACTGATGATCATTTTAATACTAGTGAGTTGTAGAAGATAACATGGAACTTTTTAAAAAATAAAGATTTTTGATTTTTTAGAAGACTTGGAGAAGTCATTTTTTTTAAACAGTACTCACAGATAAATGTTACCAGTGTTCTCTTTCAATAAAGACTACAATAAAATATGGTATATTTTAGACTTCTTGATACAGCCCATCTGGGAATATTTTTCTTTTTCACTTAAGGTTCTGGTTTTGAAGATTTATTCTTGATTGTAGACCCAGGTGTTTCTCAGAAATTATACTAATTTTTTTTTTAAAGATTGATTTATGCATATAAGAGCTGGGATGTAGGCCAGAGATGTGGAGGGTGAGAGATTCACCAGAGACAGAGTGGGGAGCAGAACAGGCAGACTAACTGAAGTACACTGCTGAGGGGAGTAGCAGGTGAGGCAGGAGAGGTCTGCTGCGCCATGTGGGAAGCTCCTTGGCCAGGGATCGAACTCCTGCTGCAGTGGCTCTGGATAGCTTCATAGTGCTGAGACTTAACCCGTTGTGCCACCATCGAGGCCCCTAAACTACTTTTTAATAATGATTAAAAATAGACTGTACTATCTTTAATATGCTTTTACTAAATTCTGTTGTCTTCATTGATGTGCCATAATAAAATAATAGACTGGGTGGCTTAAACAACAGAAATTGGAAATCCTAAATCAGGGTCTCAGCATGGTAAGTTTCTGGCAAAGGTTCTTTTCCTGAATTATCCTCATGTCCTCAGGTGGCTTGAGGAAAGGGAAGTGAGGAGAGACTGTCTTCTCATTGTAAGGGCACTAATCCAGTTAGACCAAGGTCCGGCCTCATCACCTCTTTAAGCCCAGTTATATCCCCCAAATCTAGATGCCATCACATTGGAAGTTAGGGTTTCAGCATATGAATTTGGTGAAGATATAAAAATTGAACCCATAATATATGACAGATAACCTAAATAATGTGAACTTCCTACAAATCTGCAATATTGAAAGCTATTGCAAATCTGGCAGAAATATATTGCTTTTGGAATAATAAAATTTAGTCTATATAAGTGATAAATAGGCCAAATTTTACAGTTGATGATCTTGGTAGTTATTTGGCTGGCCAATAGGCCATTAGGAATTAAATGAATGAGACCCACAATCAGCTGCTTAAAAACTGAAAGAACTACATGTTTCAATAGGTCCCTTAAATAAAGCTGTTATTATAAGTTACATTTTAATAAAATCACAGGAAAAAAACTCGTAAAAGCAAGGAATACTATATTAGTTGAGGTTCTCTGGAGAAACAAAACTAATTTATTGTAGAATTATTTCATAGCTATGAAATACGGAAAAAAATCACACAATTTTCTCTGTGTAAGCTAAAAAAATCAGGATGTAATTCATTCTAAATGTTTATGAACCCCAGATGGAGCCAGTGGTGTGATTCTTCTGGACCAGCGATTTGAGAACTGGGGTTTGGGGCAGGGTTGCTTATGTAAATCCCAGAGTCCCAAGGCCTAAGAAGCAGGAGTTCCCATGTCTAAGGACTGGAAAAGAGGGAAATCTCTGCTCAAGAAATTGGGGGGAGTTGAGAGGGGGAGGGAGAGAGATACATTGCCTGCCCTCTGCCTTTTTGTTCCTTTCATGCCCTCAACAGATTGGATAATATCTATCAAATTGTTGAGGGTGACTGTTCCCTTCTCAGTCTAATTCGAAATCATTTTTCATCAGATGTCTGGGCATCCCTTAGTCTAGCCAAGTTGACAAAATTAACCCTCACAGATACTATGTTTTTCTGCCATTCCTTCCTTGCCATACACATTATGGTTTTTCTATATCAGTGTATGTCATTATGTTCGCAGAGGGTATAATTTGACTAGAACACACTTGAATCCTTAAAATAAGATGTTTTTATAATAAGGGCTAACTTCCTTCTTGTTTGATAACACAGTCAAATTATTTTGCTGTTGAAATTGTAGCACAGCTGGTCCTGCTTCATCTCCTTTGATCATTTAACATACATTTTTCTTTGGTTAAATTATTGTCATTTTCTGCTTAGTATCTCATTGAGCTTCTGTGGTATTTCTGTGATTTTTTTTTTCTGAGGATTTATTTTAATGGTTATTCCATTCAGGAATCAAGTAATGAAGCCAAAGAAACTACTTTAGAATTGATTGCGTGCATATAAAATTTTAATATTGCATTCATTTCTTGATGATCCTTTCAGACTAGGATAAACTGTATGTTTATTTATCTTAAACTTTTTTTTAAAGATTATTTATTTATACATATAAGAGCTGAGGTGTAGGCCAGAGGTGTTGGTGGAGTGAGAGGATTTACCAGAGACAGAGTGGGGAACAGAACTGGCAGATCCACTGAAGTACACTGCTGAGGGGAGCAGCGGGCGAGACAGGAGAGGTCTGCTGCACCATATGTGGGTTAGCTCCCAGGCTGGCGATCGAACTCATGTTGTAGTGACTGCTGATAGCTTCATTGGCTATCAGCCCTAACCTTAAACCTTTTTTCATACACATTTAAAATATTAAATTAAATCTTAAAACATTTAGAAAAGTTTTTATTAAGATGTCTTAATTTCAGGGCCTCCCTGGTGGCGCAGCGGTTAAGCGCTGCACTGTGGAGCTGTCGGCAGCGGTGACGCGAGTTCGACACCCTGCCAGGGAGAATCCCACATGGCGCGGCAGACCTCTCCTGCCTTGCCCGCTGCTCCCCTCAGCAGTGTATTTCTGATCTGCCTGTTCTGCTACCCGCTCTGTCTCTGGTGGACCCTCTCGCCGCCCCACGCCTCTGGCCTGTACCCCAGCTTGTATGTAAAAAAATAAAAAATAAAAATAAAAAAAAAAATAAAATTAAAAAAAAAAAAGATGTCTTAATTTCAGGGGCTTCCTTGGTGGCCTAGGGGTTAAGTCACAGTACTCTCACCACTGTGACTTGAGTTAAATTCCAGAGAGCTGACCCATGTATGGCACAGCAGACCTCTCCTGTCTCACCTGCTGCTCCCCTTAGAAGTGTATTTCGGTAGATCTGCCTGTTCTGCTTCCCACTCTTGTCTCTAGTGAATCCTCTCACCCCCACCCTGCATTGTGGCCTTGCATCGAACCCCAGTTCTATGCAAATAAAATAAAAAGATGTCTTAATTTCAATGTCTAGGTGTTAACAGAATGTACTAAAAATACTAAGTTTCAACACTCAGAATAATTTCTTTTTTAAGATTTATTTATTTATACATACAAGCTGGGGTACAGGCCAGAGACGTGGGGCAGCGAGAGGGTTCACCAGAGACAGTGGAGAGCAGAACAGGACCATCAGAAATACACTGCTGAGGGGAGCAGCGGGTGAGGCAGGAGAGGTCTGCCGCACCATGTGGGAATCTCCCTGGCTGGGCGTCGAACTCGGAACTCGCATCGTGCGCTGCCGACAGCTCCACAGCGCAGCGCTCAACCGCTGCGCCACCAGGGAGGCCCAAAATAATTTTTTTTTAATTTTAAACAGAGAAAAAATTTTAAAACAGTAGAAAAAGTTCTCATTTACCTTTTACTTAGCTTCTTCTAATGTTATTGTTTTATCCAAATATGGTAACTTTATCATAACTAAAAATATACCTTTGGTACAATACTAAGTAAACTGCAGATTTTATTTGAATGAAGTGTGATACGGGGTACTTAGCACATATAATACTTACTCTTAGCTTCTTTCTGTTTGTTTTGAGACAAACTCTTTCCATATAATATAACTAAACCACCGGAAACAACATTCTTGAACTCAGTGATCTTAGGTGCTGAGTGCTGTGTTGAGATTTTGTTACATAATCAGTGTTTATTGTGTTTGCTTTTATAATCTGCATTAATTGAACACTTAAAGTTTACATAATCTTAGTGGTCTTAAAGAAGGGACCTGCTTAAATAAAACATTTCCCTTTGACTTCATTTAAAGAGTCTTCAAATGAACATAAAAGCTTTTCGAGCAGCTAATGAGAAGTGGATAACCTAATGTTTTATTTTGCTTTAGCTGCTAGGATAAGTTGACATAAGTAAATTATCTTTGGTACCTAGTACATTGTGTTTTCATCATTGAAACAAGTCATCATTAATTGACTTTGAAAAAAATATTTTTTCTATGACTTTAAAGAAAAGTTTTGTACAATATGCCTGTGGAACTTCCAGAGTCTTTGTGTTTCATCTTGGTTATGTGAACCAAATACTGTAAAAAAGAATGTCTTTGGGGGCCTCCCTGGTGGCGCAGTGGTTGAGCGCTGCTCTGTGGAGCTGTCGGCAGCGCGCGATGCGAGTTCGACGCCCAGCCAGGGAGAATCCCACATAGTGGGGCAGACCTCTCCTGCCTCACCCGCTACTCCCCTCAGCAGTGTATTTCTGATCTGCCTGTTCTGCTCCCCACTCTGTCTCTAGTGAACCCTCTCGCCGCCCCATGCCTCTGGCCTGTACCCCAGCTTGTATGTATAAATAAATAAATCTTTTAAAAAAAAAAGATATTTTTAAGAGACCATGTTCGGGGGTGGGGGAAGAATGTTTTTGGTAAAAAAATAGAACCAAATACAGATACTAGAATGTTTTTGCCACTGATTTTCTGTTGGAATTTTACCTAATGTTATTTAGTAATAATACACATCATTAAAGATTTGAACCCTATTTTATACTTCGATTTTGTTTTTTGCCACATGTGTACCTAAGTTAGGACACTAGTTTGCTTTATATGCTGTAGATACCCCATTTAGAACATGCTAACGTTTAGTCCAACCACCAAATTTGTCCTTTTTAGAATTGGACTCTGGTTTGTAAATAATTTGTGACAAGCATGTTTTTATGTAATTGTACTCATGAATTTTTTTTCTAGGCAGTGATGTGCCCAAATTTGACTGTGTTTCAGAATAATGCAGATAAATTGTTAAAAATGAAGAATACTTGGAATTTCATTCATCCAGTGTTGAATTTAAATGGGATATAGGCTAGATGTACTTCATTTTACATTTTAGAACTTTGATTCTGAAGGCCTAGAACTTCCCCCATCTTTCTTTCCAGGCCTCAAAATTTATTGAAGTGAAGTTTACATACATATAATTAACCATTTAAAGTGAACAATTCAGTAATATTAGTATATTCCTAGTTAGTGCAATTACCACCTTTGTAAAAGCATTCCATCACTCTAGCATAACCGCTTATTCATTAAGCAGTTTCTTCCTATTCCCATTTCCCCCTAAACTTTGACAGCTTTCTGTCTCTATGTATTTTTCTATTCTGGACATTTCATATAATTGGGATCATGTAGTATAAGACTTTGTGTCTGGCTTTCAGTTAACATAATGTTTTAGAAACTCATCCATGTTGTAACCTCATCAGTGCTTCGTTCCTCTTTATGGCCAAATAGTATTCCATTGCATGGATTATGCCACACCCTTCTTTATCCATTCATCTTTTGATAGACATTTGAATTTTGTCCACCTTTTTGGATATGTGAATAGTACTGTTGTGACCATGTGTATACATATATTTGATTGAATACCCATTTTCAGTTCTTTTCAGTTTTCTAGACATAGGAGTAGAATTGTAGGGTCAGAGAGTAATTCTATGTTTACTTTTTTGAGGAACTGCCAGCATGTTCTGTGGCACATGAACCACTTGTCTTTCCCACCAGCAATGTATGAGGGTTCCAATTTCTCCACATATTCACTAACACTTGTAACACTTGTTATCTTCCATTTTTGTTTCAATTAATTAATCCTAAAGGGATATGAAATTTCTTGCCTTTTAAAAATTTTTTTTTCCATTTTTGCTTGGAAGAACTGGGGTGTAGTCCAGAGGTGCGGGGGTTGGGTAGGAGAGGATTCACCAGAGCAGAGTGGGGAGTAGAACAGGCAGATTTACTGAAGTACACTGCTAAGGGAACAGTGGGTGAGACAGGAGAAGTCTGCTGCACCGTCTGTGGAGGTCAACTTCCTGGCTGGGAATCAAACTCAGGCCATAGTGGTCACAATGCTGAGACTTAACTCCTAGGCCACCAGGCAGGCCCTCTTGTCATTTTGAAATGCATTTCCCTAGTGACTATGATGTTGAAATTTTTTTCTCATCTGGGCCTCACTGGTGGTGCAGGGGTTAGTCTCAGTGCTGTCAAGCGATCGCCAGCCACTGATGGGTTTGATTGGGCCTGAGAGCCAACCTGCAGTGCACAACAGACCTCTCCTGTTTTGCCCACTGCTCCCTTCAGCAGTGTATTTCAGTGGAACCGCCTGTTCTGTTCCACACTCTGTCTCCGGGGAATCCTCTCACTCCCTGCCCTCTTGCACCTCTGGCCTACACCCCAGATCTTGTATGCATAAATAAAATATAACTAAGTCTTTTTTTTAAAAAATGAAAATTCTTTCTCATCTGCTTTATTGGCACATTTATGTCTCTTTGGAGAAATGCCTGTCTTTTGTCTATTTTTAAATTGGCTAGTTTATCTAGTTTTGTATGAGTTGTAGGAGTTCAATATGTATTATGGATCCTAAACCCTTATCAGGTAAATGACTTGGAAATATTTACTCCCATACTATAGGGTTTTTTTTTGTTTTTCCACTTTCTAAATAATAGCTGTTGATTTACAAATGTTTTAAATTTTAATGAAGTCTAATTTTTATTTGTTTGTTCATGCTTTTGGTGTTTATCTAAGAATCCATTGCCAAATCCAAGGTCATGAAGATTTACCCCTGTGAATTTTTCCAAAGGAGCGTCACAATATTTTAGCTCTTAGACCTTTGCTGTATTTCAAGTTAATTTCTTACATGGTATGAGGTGTAGGAGTTTGTTTTTAGAAATGTAGTTGTCCTAGTAGCATTTGTTGAGTAAATTGTTCTTCTTGAATGATATTATGCCTTCCTTGTCAAAAATCAATTGGCTTTATATGTATGAGTCTATTTATGAACTGACAATTTTATTCCATTGGTCTGTATATCTATTACTATGGAAGATTTAGTCTTGTTGATTGTAACTTTATATAAGTTTAGATCAGGATGTGTAACTCTTCCAAATTGATTCAAGATTTTTTTAAAAAGATTTATTTACTTATGCATACAAGAACTGGGGTATAGGCCAGAGTATGGGGTGGTGAGAGGATTCACCAGAGACAGAGTGGGGAGCAGAACAGGCAGATTACCTGAAGGACACTGCTGAGGGGAGCAGTGGACAAGGCAGGAGAGGTATGCTGTGCCATGTGGGAAGCTCCCTGGCTGGGGATCAAACTTGTGTTGCAGTGGCTGCGGATAGCTTCATGGTGCTTACACTTAAGCCCTTGAGCTGCCAGGGAGGCCCGATTCAAGTTTATTTTGATTATTCTGAGTTGCTTGAATATCCATCTAAATTATAGGATCAATTTGTTCATTTCTGCAAAAAAAAAAAAAAAAAAGAGGAAGCTAGGATTTTAACTTGAATTGTGTTGGATCCATAAATCAAATTGGGAATATTGTTATGTGACTAGTAAATCTTTTTACCCATAAACACATTTCTATGATAAGTCTCTAATCTTCTTTGAACACATTTCTGTGACAAGTCTTTAATCTCCTTTGTTAGATTTATTTCTATTATCTTATCCTTCAGGTGCCATTGTAAATGGAATTGCTTTCTAAATATCTTTTTGGGTTATTCATTGTTGTTATATAGAAATGACACTGATTTTTGAGTGTTGACTTTATATCCTGCAACTTTGCAGAGTTTTTAGTTCTAGTAACTTTCTTGTGAATTGTTTGAAATACTCTGTCATACATGAAATAAGGTTTTTCTTCATTTCAGTTTTACTTCTTTTCTAATCTGTATGCCTTTTCTCTCTTTTGTTTGCCTACTTAGTCTGACTAAAACTTCTGGGACAGTATTAAATAGCAGTAGTGAAAGTGGCATCCTTATCTTGTTCATGATCTTAGAAGAAAGCTTTCGTTCTCTCACCTTGGGATATAATATTAGCTGTAGGTTTTTTATAAATGTTCTTTAAGATATTTCCTTTCTTTTTGTGGTTTTGTGAGTGTATTGTCATGGGAAATGTTGGATTTTATCAGATAATTCATTTGCATCAAGATGACCATCTTTTAATGTGTGTAAGCACAGCAATGTGTTTTCTAAGTACAATTATTATCATCCCATTAATCAGAAATTCTATTTTACATACATACACGCTAAACTTTGAACAAGCTCACATAGTCCCTGGCCTAATTATTGTGCTCTGTTTTTCACTATTTTAAAAAAAGATTTATTTATTTATGCATACAAGAACTGGGGTATAGGCCAGAGGTGTGGGTGTGAGAGGATTCACCAGAGACAGAGTGGGGAGCAGAATGGGTGGATCAGCTGAAATACACTGCTGAGGGGAGCAGCGGGAGAGGCAGGAGAGCTCTGCTGTGCCTTGTAGGAAGCTCCCTGGCTGGGTATCGAACTCGTGCTGCAGCGACCCTGGATAACTTCATATTACTGCACTTAACCCGTTGCGCCACCAGGGAGGCCCACTATGAAGTATTTATAATATAAAAAATGTATAATTCTTTGACATTGATTCCAAAAGTGAAGAAAGAGCAAAATTCTTCTCTCTCACAATAAGAAAACAAGGTTTTTAGGAATAAGGGAAACTTATGCAGAGCTGATAATACTTTTTTCTAAACATTCATATTTTGAATGTTTACTGAATGCAATACTTGTGTCTCATAGAATGGAGATGTGTGCATTTCAATTCTTCATCCGCCTGTAGATGACCCACAGAGTGGAGAACTGCCCTCTGAAAGGTGGAATCCTACTCAGAATGTCAGGTAAGAGGTTACTGTAAGGGATAATCTGATTTTTAAGTGATACTCAAAGTTGAATATTGTATTCTGATCAACACAAAAGAATCTTCTGCTTATATTTACTTAAGTTAGAGCTTTAAGTACCTCCTATACCATCATTTTGAAGAGCTTTAAGTACCTCGTATACATATTTATGAAGCAGTATTGTACCTTATAATAAGTACTCTTTGTTAACCTTTGAATCTACGTTCCATCCTCTTTCTTTAGATTCCATGACTTCATGTTTGCATTGGTTGCTTCCTTACTCTAGGATTCTTACTATGTATTGCGGAAGTCTTAAGCTTTAAAAATTGAAAATTTGACTTCATATATTACTTTTAAATGAACTTTTCTTGTCTAGTGCTGCTGCTTTGCTTTATATATAGTATATGGCTGTTTCTTTTGATTTGGGAGACATATAATATGATTTCCTTTGATTATTTATTCATCTACCTGGATAGATTATTCATCTACCTGAATATTTAATTATGTTTGTGTAGAATAGTGGTTTGTATGTATGATGGTTGCTCATATCCCTTAAAAGAATTTTAAAAAAGTCTACTTTGCATGTTTTTAAGTATAATATTTTGGTCATAAATTTAATTAAAAACACATTTTCTTTTTCTTGCATTTAAATTTCCGTTTTATTGCCCATACTGAATTTTATCCTAATATGAGAAATTTTGATGTTTGATAACCTTCTATTATTTATCCTATGATAGTTTCCTGCAGAAAAGGTATATAAACATGTTTTAATTGCTTTTGGCAATAAGATTAGTTAAACCATTTTTAAATTGATTTATTAGTATTCAGGTGATTTGAAAGAATGCAAGTATATTATACTTTGATTTAACATTACTCTGCATTAATTGGAAATGCATTTTTAATCAGATTGGCATTTGTTTTCAGTTCATGTATCCATAAATAATTATCACATTGCTAGAATAAGGCAAAATGCAACTTCAGTTATATGTATGCAGAAATAATACACATTATATATTTACATTTATGTTAGTTCCTGTGGGTATGTTTATACATACACGAATGTGTGTATTATGCATGTATATACATGTATATGTACAAATGTACTAATATTAGTTAAATGCAGTGATTAATCTTGTTTACATATGGTAATGGAATGAAATTCATAGGGCAATAAAACTAAATACTTTAAATTCTGTAAGAGTTGTTTAGCAGAAATCACAGTGATCTGTTGTCAGTCTTTAAAAACACCACAGCTTTATTAAGATATAATTCTCACTGAGTGTATGATTCACTGGTTTTTTTTTTAAATGGAACCCAACTACCCTTTTATTTTATTTATTATTTTTAAAAGATTTATTCATTTATGCATACAGGAACTGGGGTGTAGGCCAGAGGTGCAAGGGGTTAGAGGATTCACCAGAGAGAGAGTGGGGAGCAGAACAGGCAGATCTACTGAAATATACTGCTGAGGGGAGAGGGAGTGAGACCAGAGAGGTCTGCTTCGCCATGTGGATTAGCTTCCTGGCTGGGGTCCAACTCAGGTTGCAGTGGCTGTCTGTACTTGATAGCTCTGAGACTTTAACCCCTGCGCCACCAGGGAGGCTCCTGATTCACTGGTTTTTAATATAATCAGAGTTTTATAACCATCATCATAGTCAGTTTCAGAATATTTTCATCACCCCTAAAGAAACTTGTGCCTGTGAATATTTATATTCTATCACCCTTCTACCTCCAGCTCTAGCCACAGCCCCAGGAAACCACCAATCTAACCTTTGTCTCTGGATTTGCCTTTTCTGGACATGTCATATGAATGGAATCATACAATTTTAAAGAATGTATTTTATATTTTCTGTAGTTCTTTGTGAATGACTTCTTAGTGTAATGTTTTGATGATTATCCTCATTGTTGCATGTATGCAGACTTGCCATTCCTTTTTATGCCTGAATATATTACTTTCAATGGTTATATCACATTATTCATCAGTTGATGGACATTTGGCATGCACTTTGAGGCTCTTGTGAATAATGTTGCTGTGAACATTGTGTATAAAGCTTTAGGTGTACATTTCCTGGGATATCCCTTAAAATGGCATTTTTCTCTCTCACATTATGTCTCAGTGTTTAACTTTTTGAGGAGCTGCCAGACTGTTTTCCAATGTGTATATACTGTTTCACATTCCCACCAGCAGTATGGGAATTCTGATTTCTCCACATCTTAGTTAACACTTGTTATTATCTGTGTTTTTATTATAGCCATCCCAGTGGGTAGAAATGGTACTTCATTGTGGTCTTGTCATTAGTCTTTCAACTTTTAAAATATTACAGTAGTTTCAGAAAAATTGTGAATAAAGTATAGAATTCCCATATACCCTGCACGTGCCAGTTTTCTTTATTAACATCTAACATTAGTTCATCACCTCAATTTTAGAATTCTGTGCCCCAGATGTTGAGAGAATATATTTCTGTTGCTTTAAGACACCCAGTTTGTGATACTTTGTTAAGGCAACCTTAGGAAACTAATACAGATTTTGGTACTAGGAAGTGGGGTACTGCTTTAATAAATACCTTAAATGTGGAAGTGTCTTTGGGGTTGAATAATAGGTAGAGGCTTGAAATGAATAGAAATGGCCTAGATTGCCTTGAGGTTATGATAGAAATTTTAACATTAGAAACAGTTGTGGTGAGGGATCAAAAAGAAGTGAAGAGAACTGTAAAGAAAGCTTTTCTTGTTTGGGAGAATACATAAATTACCATGAAGAGCATGTTCAAATAAAAATTGTAAAGGTGTTTCTGGTGAGGTCTCACATGGAAATGAGGAACATGTTACTGGACAATGGAGGAACAGCAGTTCTTGTTATATAGCAATAGAGAACTTGACTGAATTGTATTCTTGTAAGTCATGAATTTGGATATTTAGCTGAAGGATTTTCCAAGCAAAATATGGACCAAGAGCATGACTGAATAATTAATTTGCTAAGAAGATTAAGCCCATAAACCAGAAATAGAGATAGGATTATTCAGGATGGAGCTGTGAAGAGCATCGTATCTAATGGATCCCCTTGACATCCATGTGAATAAGATTTTGGGATACACTGCCAGTCTAGGCTGTAAGGGACAGAGATGGGACCAAAAATGAAGGAAGAATGACTGAGATGGTAAAACAGTGGATAAAGAAGCCAGAGAGGGTGCAGGCCTAGGCAGTTAAGCCTGCCTACTCCAGAGAGCCTAGGGTCAAGATGGCTTGGTGGGCACAGAGCATGAAGCCACAGGGGATTAATTTCAGGTTTTGCAAGCTAATGGAATTTATCTGCTAGGTTTTAGATTTGCTTGAGACCTATGACCTCTGTTTTTCTTTCCAGTTTCTCTTTTTCATAGTGCGAATATCTGTCCTATGTCTGTCCCACCAGTGTATTTTGGTAGCAGATCTCACAGATGGAGAGGAATTTTACCCCAGATGAATCGTACCTCAAGTACATTAAAGATTTAGATAGTGAGATTTGGGACTTTGATGTGATGGTATTTAGAGGATACTGATGATTTAGAATCAATGCTCACATTATTAGGACTTTTTTTTTTTAAGATTTATTTATTTATACATACAAGAGCTGGGGTTTAGGCCAGCGGTGTGGGGGTGATGAGAGGATTCAGAGACAGAGTGGGGAGCAGAACAGGCAGATTGACTGAAATAGACTGCTGAGGGGAGCAGTGGCGAGATAGGAGAGGTCTGCTGTGCCATGTGGGAAGCTCCCTGGCTGGGGATTGAACTCATCCTGCAGTGGTGCTGATAGCTTCAGAGTCATAGTGCTGACACTTAACCCTTGTGCCACCAGGGAGGCCCATGGTTAGGACTATTGAGGATGTTGGTATGATGGGGTGGGATTTTGTACAGGGAAAGAACATAATTTGGGGGACACCAAGTGGTCTGATAGTTATGAGTTGAATTGTGTCTCCCCAAAAAGATAATGTTGAAATTCTAAACTCTAGTATTTCTGAATGTCACCTATATAGGATTGTTGTTGAAGATGTGATTAAATTAAGGGCATATTTGTACTGGAGTAAGATAGGTCCTTTGATTTGACTAGTGTCTCTTTAGAGAAGAGGAGACTTGCTTGGAGAAGATTGTCATGTTACAACTGAGGCATTACTCTGCTTTGTTGATTGTTGCTGTGGGAAGGTTTGACCGCCTTATTTCCCCATCTCATCCACCCATATAAATGACCAGATTTTATCTATCTAGTTTCATTTTTCTGAGAAATTTTTTGAACTTCATTTGTGAATTGCCTTCAGCCATCTGCCACTGTTAAATGTTAAATGTGCCCCCCCCAAAAAAGATAGTGCAAAATCCTGATACCTGATTCCCTGAAATACAGAGAGTAGATAGAACTTTATAAACCAAGGAATGACAGCGATTGCCAACAAATACCAGACAATAGAGAAAGTAAGGAAGGACTCTTCCCCTCAAGTTTCAGAGAGAGCAGGTCTGCCAACACCTTAGTTTTGGATTTTTAGCTTTTAGAACTGAGACAATATATTTCTAGTTTTAAGCTACCTAGTTTGGAATGCCTTATTATATACCATTCCTAGTGTTAACAAACCCCACCCCAAAGTATGGGTTCAGGTGTCCTCTAGGAGAAAGAATTTGCCGGAGAATTATTGAGTAACCAGGCAAGGTTTGTTAAAGACCTCTGCACAAGGGAGCAAGCTGGAAGAAGAAATTTTCAGTCTGGCTCCCAGAGGGGAGCTTTGTAAAGGGTTTTAAGGGATTAGTCCATCCGGGCAGGGTAGAGGGGAGCAACATCAGAGCATGTTTTGGGCCAGACCATACAGGGGCATGTGCAGAAGAGCTATGTGCTCCTTCATGTGTCTCATTAGTATCTAAAGTCCCATGCCAGGAATATTGGGGCTAGCATGCTAATGAGACACAGGCCACTCTTGGGCAGGGTTTTTACTAACTTGGCATTTGGGACCCTTAACCTTCCCCCCATCAGGAAATTGTGAAAGAATCATTAGTTAGTATATAGCACCTTTTATCTGGCACCTTTGGTCAGTCTGGTGGGCCAAGTTCTTTAAACATGGTGTTAGGTAGAGCCCACCAGTTCATGATTTAGTCCACCAGTTCAAGTAGCACATTCAATAACTGTTGCCCTGCTGGCTCAGTTTTTGGCTAAGATGTTTCACTAGGAAACAATAGAGCTGTCCAGAACAGGGTCTTCCTTTCCAGCCCCCTGACTTGGGCAGATCCAACATTGTTTCTCCCATTTCAGTGTGGACTTTAAAATTCTATCACCTAATCTTTAGGGCCAGTATCTAAGATTAATAAATCCTGATGTGACATTTTTGGTGGAGTGCGCTTTTCTGACCTTGAGTTAGCAGTTTCTGGCACCCTTTCTTTTGAATTTAGTTGTGTTAAGTAGGTATTTAAATATTTTATCCCAACATTTTTGTGTAGCAGGAGGAAAATAAGTCCATAATGTTGTTTCCTTCTTTCCCTATCTTTATTAATACTCAGTTTCCCCAAGTCAGTTTTTGGTTCATCCAAAGAAGCACTTGGACTTCTGTAATTTGGGTTTAGCCATTTTTCAGTGTTTTGTTCATTATGAACTGCCTATTAAAATTCTGAACTTCCTGTACTTGTCTCTGAACCTTAGATTGGGTCTACTAAGCTATTTAGCAACACCATGTCACTTCAAATCACCATCTTTTGTACAGTAGCAACTGTGATGGACTGTCATTCTGCGTATGTTTTCTGGGAAGGAAGTTTGTCCCAAAACACTGATTATAATTTGTCTTAATGTGGGAGAATGGAAAAAGAATTATTTTGGATAGTAATTGGTGATTCTTTTTTCCTTTCTTTCCCATTGGACGTTTTAAAAAATAATTATTTTAATGCGTAGGTAAAACTTTCACTTAGATACCTTGTTTGTGTGAGCTGTCAAATTGGAAGTATTTTATAATCATTAAGCTTTCAAGAAGTTAAAAGGACCTTTGCACTGTTTTTTTATATATAGTTCTCTGAGTGGCATTAAAGCAAGTTTTGAGATTTCCCTTGCATCATTTTTTTCAAGATTTATTTATACATACAAGAGCTGGAGTGTAGGCCAGAGGTGTTGGGGGGGCGGAATGGTGAGAGGATTCACCAGAGACAGAGTGGGGAGCCGAACAGGCAGATGTCCTGAAATACACTGCTGAAGGGAGCAGAGGGCCAGGCAGGAGAGGCCCACTGCGCCATGTGGGAATCTTCCTGCCTATAGCTTCATAGTGCTGAGACTTAACCCCTTGCGCCACCAGAGAGGTCCTGAGATTTCCCTTATAAACTTGCCTTCTCTTTTATGAACTGAATCAGCCTAAATGAATATATTTAACCATATTTTAACTTTGTTATATAGTAAACAGATGTTTGGGTACTGCAGAAATATTCATGTTAGATTATAACTGATGAACTTAAATTCTAGATTGTTTTTGAAGCCCTGCTTTTTATATTTATCTGTAATTTTGGGTCCCCATAAAACATGTATTTTAATTATCGGCCTTGTATTTGAATGTCATTTTCAGCATTTCTTTTGCATCTTATTTTTTATGTCTCTCTCTTCCATAATTTAATTTTTCCTTAATGAAGAACAAGAAATAGGGATAGTTACAATTTTCGTTAAGTGAGAGATAAACTTCCTTGTTAACTATGGTATGTCAGAGCTTTTATATTTCTAAAATCTACAACATTAGATTATATTGGTGGTATAGTCATTAGGAAGCCACTTAAATTCTCTGAGCTGCTTTTCTGATAGATAAATTGAGGATAATTCCTCCCTCAGTAGTTGAAAGAATTAAATGAATAGTGCCTGTAAAGTCCCTAGAATAGTACCTGTTTCCTAGTCAACTTGTGAATCACTGCTGCTGTTTTCTTTTTTTGGTCAAATGTGAAGTGATTCTTTGTTATCAATTAGCAATAATTGTTAGATGCCTACATCACAACAGATTGATTTTAAAAGTAATAAAGAATTTAACTTGGTACTTAGCACAGGAACAGATCATTGTTTTGAGAGTTCTTACTTTCTTTTTTGAGGGGAAAAGTGTCCTGTGTAACAAAGGATGCATGTGTAAACTGTTTAGTAGTCTTTAAAAATTGGTTTTAACTAAGTATAAAAGTTCTGAGATTTATTCCATTTTAAATATTACTAAACGCACGTTTAAGAGGTATGCATACTTCTCAAAGATGCACATTATTTTATCAATACAATTATAGTTATCAATACAATTATACTGATAATGTATCTAATATAGAAGGTTTTTAGTCTTTTGAAAGTTTTATTTGGAAAACTGGGCCAAGAAAATGCAGAGTTGTCC
Organism: Scalopus aquaticus; assembly: GCA_004024925.1. Lineage (NCBI taxonomy): Eukaryota > Metazoa > Chordata > Mammalia > Eulipotyphla > Talpidae > Scalopus > Scalopus aquaticus. Next base: position 143,131 of record PVIJ01001956.1, read on the forward strand.
TTCTAGTATGATTTTGGTGCTTGATTTTCAAAGCTAGTAGCAACTCTAGATTAGAGGAAGTGATAGCTCTAAGATTAGTGATTCTTGGTTTTGGAGGTTGAATGTTGAGTCAGATGCTTACCACATACCCTCCCACTCTGAGAAGACAAGCCTCCACTTTTCTTTACATATAACCTCCCAAACAATACTTTTTCTTACTGCATTCCAGTGCTACCTGGCTAGGTAATCTACTGCCACTACCTAACACTATCCAATTGCCCTTACTCCTCTTAGAGAAACACATAAGACTATCATTTGGCTTGTTTTGACTTTAAATATTTTGAACACTTTTTCCTTTTGGGTCCGTTTCTCATTTAATCAAGTTTTTGTTTGTTTAAGATTTTTTTTTTTTATTTATGCATACGAGAACTGAGATGTAGGCCAGTGGTGGCAGGGGTGGGGGGAGGTGAGAGGATTCACCAAAGACAGAGTGGGGAGCAGAACAGATGGATCTACTGAAACACATTGCTGAAGGGAACAGTGGGTGAGACAGAAGAGGTCTGCTGCCCCATTTGGGTTAGCTTCCTGGCCAGGGATCAAACTCATGCTGTAATGACTGACTACAGCTTGATAGCTCTGTGTCTTTAACCCCTGTGCCACCAAGGAGGCCCTAATCCAGTTTATTTGGAAGCAGGGAATTCCTTTCATTCTAATCTGCCCATCAAAAACTACCTTTGGCATCTTGAATACAAGCATCATTTTTTTTTTCCTCTACACCCTCAGATTACCTAGGCTTCAATGTAGAGGCATTCCCTGGACACCACCTCAAGGATTGCCTTACCCACTTTCATGCATTTTTTTTGTGTAGAGATTTTACCAGCAAAACTTCAGATGTGAAGTTTCATCTTCACCTTCATATTTGACTCTACAAGGTATTTGCGTTTGAAATTATTTATTACCTTCTTAGAGCTTTTTGTACAGTCTACCAGTTTAATTTTTCTGACCCATAAAAATAAGAATAATAGGGGTATCCCTGGTGGTCTCAGCACTATCAAGCTATTGCCCGCCACTGCAGCACGAATTCAATCCCCGGCCAGGGAGTTTCCCACATGGTGCAGCAGACCTCTCCTGTCTCACCCGCTGCTCCCCTCAGCAGTGTATTTCAGTAGATCCACCTGTTCTGCTCTCCCCACTTTGTCTCTGGTGAATCCTCTCACCACCACCCCTCCCCACCACACTTCGGGCTTACACCCCAAGTTCTTGTATGCAAAAATAAAATAAATACTAAAAAAAAAAAAAGAATTACCTTGCAGAATTGTTTACCAGACTGTTAGGCCTGTGGTGAATTATTTTGGTACAAGTGATAGATAATTTAATGATGTATGACATTGCTTCTCATCCTTTTCCAGTCATGGTACATAGGAAAAAATGATAGTATTTGTAGATCACAATGTAATAAACTGAAGATGATCCTTTGTTTAGAAGTTAATGTACCAGGTCCTACCCATCCATCTGCCTGAAGGAATCAATATATAATTTACCTGTAACCCATGTACAACATTCTGGTTGGGAAATTTTGAATAGGATATTGCATATGAATGACGTCAGGAATCTTTATTGGAGAAAAGAATCTCAGTTTTTTCTCCTATTTGGCTTTGCTGTTAGGCAGGCTGTCAGCACTTGATGACAAAGGTGACCACCCGCTCTAGGCTTTCCTTATTCTCACAGTAATCAAGAATAAAAATAATTGACTTTCTACTGCTGTTTAAAAAGACAGTATTTCCCATCAGGGTTCTGATTGGCCCAACTTGGGTCACATGCATATCCTCAAACCCACTGTCAGTGACTGATGAATGAATCCTTGGACCAGCACTTAGTGTGGTAGGTCTACTGTTATAGGTGGGTCATTTTTAGGGAATAGTAGGGGAAGAATATTATTAGCCTTATCTGAATCAGTGGAATGCATTCCCCATATAAGAAAAGATTCTGATCTCGAGATGAGGAAAACAAGTGAAAAATCGCGGGTTAACTATTATCACAATCTCCCTGAGGCTTCTGAAAACATTATGGTTCAATTTAAGAGTCCATTGTGTTAGAAGTGAGTTGTTTTGCTAGAAATAAATGATTCACTATTAAAAAAATTGTACTTTCCAATATAGTATTTTAATAGTAAAAGCAAAATGTAATAAAGTCAATTGATGAAACTACTCATAGGAAAAAATTCCAGTGAATATGATTTAGATCTATGTTGTCCATTAACTACATGTGACTGTTTAAAAGCTTAAAATGAAGTAATACAAAAAATTTAATTCCTTCATTGTACAAGCTGTTTCACACTGCTCAATGGCTATGTATAGCTAGTAGTTACCATATTGGATAATGCATTTTAAGTGTTTCCATTATCATGGAAAGTGGTAAGTGTATAGTACTATTCTAGACTATTAGAGCTTTTTTTTTTTTTTAATCCTTTTTAGGCCACACTTCATCCATATCCTGCTAATCTTTTAACAGGCTTTATTTTTTTTCTTCTGAAGCAACCTTTTTGGTATTTTCTACTGTGTTCCTTTTTTCTTCTAGGATGTTATGTCAGTTTCCCATTATTGGCTGTGATGTATTTCTTGGAATCGTTACGTTGATTGAGGAATTCAGAAGGATCATGCAGGGGAAGGGGGGAGGAGTTATGTTTAACCCAGTAGAAAGGGGTGTGTGTACATGCCTGATAAATGCATTTTAACTTCATAAGAAAGTTTCCTTTGAAATGCCTTTGCAATAATTTTGTATGATCATATAACAGAAGCTTTTTGCCCTTTTTAGGAAAAGGTTTCATCAAATCAGACATCTAATTGCCTGGTTCCCTCCTCTTATTTTTTGCTTGGGGCCAGGAGCAAAAGACTTTTTACAACAGCACAATCTATAACCTCGACCAATGAGAAAAGGTAGAGAAATTTAATTTTTCCTCCCATTTTTCTCCTTGTATACATGTACATTGCTTTTAGGAGGAAAAACTTGGGAATAATTTGAAGCTTTTTAGTTATTTTACCTAACAGAAATTTTATTCCCTGTGGTTGATTAAGGTGTCTAATCTTAATCTGTGGATGATGATAACTAACTTGCTCACTACGGTGCATCCAACATCTCACGTAGAACTAATGGCACATTGTAAGTGCTTAATAAATGTTTTTTGGATAAAAATTTCTGTTACTGAGAGATTGATTCTTCCCTGTCAAGGCTCTTTTTTTCCTTGTCAGGGCTTTTCTCCATCCTTGCACCTACCTCTCTATTCCTTCCCTTAGGAGTGTAGAGAAAAAATACATTTGTATGTAATACTATTTTTCAGATCTTCCAAGCAACTAGGACCAAAATCTTGTAGATTACATCAGTTTACACTCTCTCATGCATTTAGTTCAGAGCCAAATATTTTATGCTTTTGCTTTTTTTTTCCGCTTAATTTATAACTTTTGAAATAAATGTTACTTGTAAGTAAGCTTCTAGACCTTTACTTTTTGTGTATTGAAACATGTGGCTAATTATTACTAGATCGTACTAGATAGTACTTTCTACAGAGTTAATTTTATTCCCTACAACATAACTTCCATTCTAAACACAGATTTCCTCTGCTTTGTCTCCCAGTTAGGGGCTGGTTTCTATCTATCCTGGACAGTTAAGTACTGGAGAGAAAAAAAAAAAAACTATGTGATACTCTTATTTCCATTTTTTAGGGTCTCAAATATTATAGTCCTAAGTTAAAAAAGCAGAATACTTTTGAATCCTGTGAATGAATAGCCATATCTTACCCTTTTTTCTTGTTTCTAGGACTATCCTGTTAAGTGTAATCTCATTGCTTAATGAGCCCAACACCTTCTCCCCAGCCAATGTGGATGCTTCAGTCATGTTCAGGAAATGGAGGGACAGTAAAGGAAAAGACAAAGAATATGCTGAAATCATTAGGTAAGGTGCTTTGTTTTGTCTTCTCATTTGATGACTTCAAGCCTTCATAGATAACCAAAGTATATTCTAGAACCAAGGGCTTAAATTGAGCTCAAATGTCTACTTCATTTCTCTCAGTTAGATTTATGGTGCTCAAAGAGACATTCTGTCTGGGCCCTCTATTGAGTTTGGCTTTTGAGAGGGCATACACTCAAAGATGATTCTGCAGCAGATTTTCTTCCTGGAAACCAACTTCCAGGCTCTGAAATAGTCAAATTTGCAAATTTTCCTTTTCTGATCACCTTAGGGGCCCTGTTTTGGACTTCTAATATAGCCAGTAAGTGTAGCAAACTCACAAGTTTACAGAAATTCCAGATAGTTTTGTTTTCAAAATAGAAGCGCTATAGTTTATTGACCTTTTAACTATAGCACCACCTTCCTATGTATCCCTCATTATCAGCAACACTGGTGTATGGTTTAATAGAGAACTAAAATAGGAATCAGGAGACCTGGAACCTACTCCCAGCTCTGACAAGTTTCATATGACCTTTTATCAGTTAACTTTTTGGGTCTTTACTTTTTCCATCTGTGCAAAAGAGGGCAAAAGTAGAAGACAGGCTTAACCCTTCATCTCTCAGTCGTATCTTAAGTAGAACATGGTGTTTTCACAACAGTACTGAAGAATTTGTTACTGAGTTGTAATAAATCCAATATCCCAGTGCTATAACATTTTTATATCCTTAAAGTAGAACTCCAAGCAGTTTCAGCACATTCTGTACATAAGAGTATAGGAAGTACTAGAATCAAGACAAATAGAATCCTTCTCTTATAGCTGACTAAATACAGAGTCATAGTTTTCAAACTTTTGGACCATTGGAATGGTCCAAAGGAATTACCTTTGGACCCATTCCTAATCCATAGCCATCTCGTGAGTTTACAATCTTGTTTACAATTTTGCTTTTACCAACCAGCTAGGTGACTGGTGTATACCAAAGATTGTCTGAAGATAATTAAGATGGATAGAAAGTAGCTGTAGGAATTTAGAAAAGCAGGCGTGACTAAGGATTAAAAGTTGAAAATGCTTCACAAAACAGGATTGGAAACTTTCAAGGAAAGATAGAATTTAGTACATGAAGGGCGCATGAATATTCCTAATATATTTGTTATATAATTCCCTTTCTTTATCTCATTCTTTATTTTAACATTTATTCTGTACCAATTCTGTGTTAGGTACTCTATAAGCCATTAAACATAGTCATGCATTATAGTAAGTATAATATAGTAAGTATAATAAAATGATCATGCATTATAGTAATTATAATTATAGAAGCATAAACAAGATTAGAAGGAGGACTACATAAACTATGCCGTTCCTATGAGAGATGATGCCCTTTTGCAAGTAAAAAGGGGAAGGGAAAGCCTCTTAAAGGGAGAACAGCATGAAACAATAGCAAGGCATGTCAAGAGAGTTGTAAGCAGTAGTACATGCTTGAGTGTAAATTCAATTTGCAAAGTAATGAGAGAAATTAAGAGAGGTTTGAGGGTCTTTAAAGCCATTGAAATCATGATAAGGCATTTGGTCCTTAATCTTAGTGGGGGTAGGATATCATTTGAAGATTTTAGGAAGGGAAGGCATAATTATATTTGTATTCTGAAAGACTACAGTTGACTAGAGGGTAATGTGGAGGCTGAGATGAAGATTAAACTGAAGCAGTGGCAGTAGGACTGGGAGAAAAAACAGATTTGGAAATACTTAGGACTCGAGTGAGATTTAGGATTTTAAGAAATGGAAAATGAAAAATGCAGATTTGCTGAATTAGGGTTCCTATAGAACATCAGGGTAGAGACATCCCTAAGGCTTGTGTGAGTCTAAAGCTCAGAAGAGAGGCTGGAGCCTGATCATTTGAAAGCTGTCAGCATATAAAGAATGGTGGTGAAAACCCCAGAAGTGGAAAAATGGCCCAGGAAAGTGAGGAGCCTCAGGAAGGCAAGTAAGAGTGGCTGAAAGAGATTTCATTACAGAGGTGCACAAAAGGAAGGTCAGGAGAGTGGTGGTTTGATGTTTTAAGTTCAGTTTCTTTAGTCCCTTGATGGGTCAGGTTTTCATACTTGAAGGAAACTTGACCATTCCAGTATTTCTTGCACTGTTTTATGTGCCACACTGTTCTTAGGCATTGGAGGTTTAGAAGTGACTGAGAAAGGTAAGTTCTCAGATCCAATAAAGTTCATATTTGGGGGGGGTGGTCAGGTGAGGGTTGGGAAAAAATTAAAGAAAAATGCACAGATAAAGATCACAAAAAGGAAAAAAAAATGCTAAACTAGTGGGTAAATAGGATAATGTGAAAGAATGACAAGATGCCTAATTTTATTTTATTTTTTTTTAATTTTATTTTTTTTAAAGATTTATTTTTTATTTATACATACAAGTTGGGGTACAGGCCAGAGGCGTGGGGCGGCGAGAGGGTTCACCAGAGACAGAGCGGGGAGCCGAACAGGCAGATCAGAAATAGACTGCCGAGGGGAGCAGCGGGTGAGGCAGGAGAGGTCTGCCGCACCATGTGGGATTCTCCCCGGCTGGGCGGCGAACTCGCGTCGCCGCTGCCGACAGCTCCACAGCGCAGCGCTTAACCGCTGCGCCACCGGGGAGGCCCAACATGCCTAATTTTAAACTGGATTGTCGGAAGGTGAAACTTAAGCTCAGATCTGCGCATCAAGAAACTGCCAACCACTTGTAGATCAGGGGAAAAGCAACACAGAAAAACTTACAGGGTGTGTATTCAAGGTATTAAAAAAAGACCAGAGAATGGCTTGAATGTTTTGCAACTGGAAAAAGTATCATGGGCTGTGAAAATGAAGGGGTAGGCAGGTCAGGTCAGTTTCGCAAAATTTTGGAATCAAGCAAAGAATTGGATTTTACTGTAAGTTCAAGTGGGAGAATTACTGAGTGAACAAGAGTTTGGGAGCTGCCTTAGGAGTTTGATGAGATAACTGAGCAAATAAATATGAGGTGATTTTGGATAACCAACACTTGAGAGCCAGTGATTTTTAAACTTTCTTCAAAGGGTTGTCCTTAAAAATAGCCTTCAAAATGGTATCTGATGGTTTGGTATGCCAGTGGGCATCTGGCAGTTGGTTTCAGGCAGGTAGTAAAGCTCAGAAACCAGAGTCAAGGAATCTGATTATTCATAAAGGTCGATTATAAATCCATCTTCAAGACAGACACTTACACAGCCTATCCCTCCCTTCAGGAAACAGGTTTCAGCCACTAAAGCCGAAGCAGAAAAGGATGGAGTAAAGGTCCCCACAACCCTGGCGGAATACTGCATCAAAACTAAAGTGCCTTCCAATGACAACAGCTCAGATTTGCTTTATGACGACCTGTACGACGACGACATTGATGATGAAGATGAGGAGGAGGAAGATGCCGACTGTTATGATGATGATGATTCTGGGAACGAGGAGTCGTGACGCGCTCCTTCAAGGCCCCTGTACCGCCCTCCGACTCAGGCCAA